>KQ990600.1:3758-21292 GCA_001598015.1 Dorcoceras hygrometricum | reverse complement strand
GATCAGATCCGAAAAACCTGGCTCTGATACCACTGTTGGGGATCCGGATCCGCCCCCCGGCTAGGCAGCGGAAGAACAGAAAACAGATGCCGGGAGACGATTACGAAAAGTTCAAAAACAAACTACGACATTCATAGGATGTTTAAACCACTACCTTGCTGGCACTTGTGCCTGGCTCCAATCGTAGTTACAATAACGTCGGCTCTTCTCGGTAGATTGCGGTAGATATCGCCAATCACGACCAGAAACGAGACTCCTTCATCAGCCTGCACTAGAAGGACTGACGAGATCAGCACGAACGGATTCTCCTCGTCGAATTGGCCGAAAACGAATTTCCGGCGAAGACGGGCGTAGGCGGCGGCGGCTATGTGAGTGAGGAGGGGCGGCCAAAGCTAGGTTTAGGGTTTCAAGATTGTATCAAGTGTTTTGTTAAATGAAGCTTAGTCTAATTAAATAGACTTAGGAGTTGGACTTGGACCGGCCCAACGGGTCCGGGTCCAACAATGAACATTCAGTTCATCTCCACCACCGAGACTTCATCGTAACTCCGATCGCCGATCAGATCGGACCGATCGATTCAGTTTCCAAAACTGAATAATATGATCTGAAAAACCGTTTTTCAGAACCCCAGTGCAAAATGACCGTTTTGCCCCTCAACAGCGGGAAACCCCGGTTTGACCCCTGTTGACTTTTAGGAAGTCGCACTTCCCGAAATCCTCTTCTCGTGCTCAACAAATTAAGCTGAGTATCCGTGCGGGAATCTCGAATCTAGTACTTGTGTGACCCTCAATGGTTCAGGGATACAGCTAGCCGTGGGCCCACAACCATTGTGGCTCCGGAATCACAATTCCGGACCTGCCCAACGGATCATGGTAAAGCGTCTAGCAACATTGCCCCATGATCCCCTAGGTATCACTGATAGTGCCTGCAAGACCCAGTTGGTCGTGGTTAACGTACAGTACGGTCCTTTCAATCCATATATCCCGATCAGATCAACGACCATTGGTAAATCGAGAGTCGCTATAGATCCGATAGCTATGCATACATCTTGGAGATCGAATAGTGACATCGCGAGTGTAACTAGGTAAACACATTTACCTAAAACACTTATAGTACTCTGGCCAGAGATTTATACACTATTATCCCCTCAGATAGCAAAGGATATCCACGCATGTCTGCGTCTATCATGTAGAGTCTCAATGACGTTTCGAGTCGTGAGGACTAATCAGTACAACCAAGACCTCGGACTTATCCACTCGATAAATGGTAACCACTTGGAAAGTCCGAACGAAGGTAGTTCGATAGATCACCAGGTCACTATCTATCTGCATGCTCAGAACATCACAATGTTCCCTACCAATGAAACATGGTACTTCGCATCGCAGATACTAGTCTCGAACTCGGGCGGCCTTATCCTCGTTTTGATGGCCCAATCGACTAGGAACCTGTTCAGAATACACAGCGACTATTAGATGTGTTTCATGATAGCCGTCATACCCACTATCACATACGCTTCAGTGCATTCTAGGTCTTTACTCAACGCAATTGTAAATCATTACACACATAATCAAAGTAAAGAACGCCATATAAAAGAATGTGAATATCATATATAAAGACTGTTTCATACAAGAGTCTATAAATCCACACGCCACAAGTTGGCTAGTTGGGCATCTAGTCTAACAGGTCACCCATCACAGCACAACTCTCATCCATGCATGTTAACCCAACAACCCCTCAAGAAGTATAGAAATATGTTTTTTTGGGAGACTCGAACACTTGACCTTCTCTGATACCGATTGTTAGGATCAAGCGCTTACCATTAAGAAAAAATCTATAGCTAACAACTTTATTTCTTGATACATGTGGCAGCACAGAGTGCGTCTAATATGTGTGTTAGGGTTGGGCTATTAGACCCATGAGTTCGGTGAGGTGCAGATATAATTGCTGGTGCTGTCTCATATCCTTTAGAGATCAGTTTTATCCTTTCCTATATTCCCGACCATATCCCAACAAATATAGTATTACCCATTAAGATCTGACATCACACATTTTGAAGTCCTCCTGATCAATCAGATCAAGCGACACAATATCTGCAGTTTGATAAGCGAGAGCTTCCAAGAGGTTACCCACCCTAGTACTTGTTGGATCGAAAACAGAGTTAAGATAACAGCTTGGGAGTTCAGGGGGTGAATTAACTCCTTCACAATTTTTCACAAAAACTCTTTTAAAATAATTTTACAAGCCTTCGATTTAACTCTAAGCTGAGTTATCAGTTCGAAGGATCTCAGTGTGATTTGTTCTCTCGAGTAACAAAAATATGTGCGGAATGAACTCGATTGAATAGTGAACAGATTAAAAACTAAAAGCAGTAAAAGATAAAGGGACGAGAGTTTGTTTATGGAAGTTTGAAGATGAAACTCCTACATCTTTCATTCTTCCTTGTTCAGGAAGAATTCAGCTTGAAGAATTAGAATACTACAGCTCCTGCAATAACCCTATCCCAACATCCCCAACTGTGAGAACTTCCAGCACTCTATGACAGATTACAGACACGCGATAGGTTCTGCTATTACAGTGATCAGCTCTGAGCTGTTTACGATACGGTTACCATTCACACCCTATTTTTTAGTTACACTTTAATAAGCAGACACTACAGAGTATGGTTACAACTCAGGAAATTGACTTTGAAGCTTTTGGGAGCAAAGTCGAAATGAAGAAGATGAGTGAACAGTGAGGTTTCAGTGCGCGATCGATTTCTCAAGCGTACAGTCTATGTTTTTGCACGTCGCTTGTCACCTCTTCTTTTATTTATAGATCTTATGATTTACTCGATCATTTGATTGATTTGATCTTCTGGCTGATTGATCTTATTTTCATTTTTGAAAGACTTTCCTCGATACATACTGGAATCATCGGAAGGTTACCGTTAGGTACAGAAATAGCGGCTGATAATTTAGCCAGTAATTGAGCGCTTCAATTGATCAAATCTGTTCTGACCGCTTCATGTCTAATCTGAATGTTGTATGCTTTGAGTTGTTCTCTATACGCGAGATCTGAGAGCTTGTGAGCCCTAAGTTGTTACGTGAGATTTCTAAGTTGTTCCATATGATCCAATAAAAAACTATCTGAGTTATTCTTTGCTGAGTTGAACCTTTCCTGGTCTGATCTGATAGTCAATTTTAAGCTAATCCGGTCTGAGCTGATTCGATTTATCTGAAAACTGATCATTTAAATACTGACATTGAGAACTGAGATCTTCAAGCTTTTGATCTGAAAACTCTTACGCTCTAAGCTGAAAGCTGCTCGTGAGATCTGAGCTGTTCTCTGCACTAACTTAGTTCTGAGCTGTTCGTTTTCCATAATCTACTGAGAGATGATCTTTCTACTAAGCTCTGATCTGAATCTTCTCTAATCTGATTCCTTCACTTAAGCTTTGATCCGATTACGAAGCTCCAATCTGATTCCTTCACGTAAGCTCTGATCTGATTATGAAGCTCCAAT
Organism: Dorcoceras hygrometricum; assembly: GCA_001598015.1. Taxonomy (NCBI): domain Eukaryota; kingdom Viridiplantae; phylum Streptophyta; class Magnoliopsida; order Lamiales; family Gesneriaceae; genus Dorcoceras; species Dorcoceras hygrometricum. Next base: position 17,791 of record KQ990600.1, on the reverse strand, counting down.
CTGATTCCTTCACCTAAGCTCTGATCTGATTACTAAGCTTCAATCTGATTCCTTCACCTAAGCTATGATCTGATTACGAAGATCAAATCTGAGCTGATCTACGTCACTCTAATCTGATCGAATTGCTCTGATATACGATGTTCTGAGCTGATTGTCTTGCTCTGAGCTGATCGGCGATGCTCTAAGCTGATCGGTGATCTTCTAAGCTGATCGACGACACTCTAAGCTGAGCTGCTTAATCTCTACATCGTTCTGCTGTAATCTGTTCCGATCTGTTAGAGTTCTTGTATTTTTTTATCACAAAATTTAGTAAATTTAATCTCAACAGTACTGCTCCCACTCATGCATGCTTAACCCAACACAACGTATGAAATCTTCTATATTAGACCCTAAAGTGAAACAAGTAAAAATATTTCCGAACAATAAGTATCCAAATAAAGTATTTTACTGATCATCTAAAGAAGCCTCACCATTTTGCACAATTCAAACTTTTATGTCAATCCTAAACAAAAAAATGCAACATAGACAATTTGAGCAGTTGAACTTTGTTCTATTAACAATTGAGCACAACTGAAACGAGAAGCAAAAATATTTTTCAGCAATAGAAATGCAACTGTCATTACCAACTAAAAGACTATAGTTCTATTCTTTTCAAGTTAGTGTTCTATTGTTTTTGAGGTTGGTGAGAACTAAAAGACATGCTAACTGAAAGCACAACTTTGTGAATCGGGGTAAATACTAGGGTTTGCCCCATTCTTTTCCCAAGATTATTACTTCTTGGTGAGAAACGATCTTGGTTCTCACACATTCGGTACAACAGAGGGACCAGAAGATAAAAGGGAGGAATCCGGAGACATGTATCTACTAGATTAAGATTGTGCTTGATACGATGACAGAGGGAGCATTAGAAGAAGATGTGCATGTCGTCTTCGGTTCCAAATAGAAAAGGAAGGAGATGGAGAAATGGAAGTCAATTTGGGGATTTCATTCTCAGGTTTTGGGGCTTTTAGAGTACAGCGTATTCTGTTAATTTTAACGAGCAATCAAATATAAGGATTAATTTAAGAAGTTTTTTGTAGAAACGTTTGGGACAGAACGAGGAATATTAAAACTTTTAAGAATGAACTGAGATAGGGTCGAATATTTAGGACTGAACTGATTTTATCCCATATCATGGTTTTGATCATCTTTATAATCAATAGATAAAACCAATTAGGTCAAATAAACCTTTCTGGATTAAACATTCAACCGCTTATGAATATTAGCTATTTTATTCAATGTTCGTTCAATTGCTCCTTTACCCGGAAATACAATGTAGGAAACTAGATTCCGGGCTGGTGATAAAGAAAACATTGACCGATAAGATTCTTCTATTCTCATCTAATATTTTCATCATTTGAAAGACGTAATCCTTAAAAGTTAAAACTATAATATTTAAAAATATCTATTGTTAATTAATTTAATAAATGTAAAATATACTTCTTAAAAGATAATAACAAAAAAATAATAATATATTCACTTTAACAATTTATTATATTATATGAATTAACTTTGTTAAAATTCATAAGATAGATACTGGTAAAAATTTCAAACTTGTGATTCGATATTATAAATTTAAAATAATATATAGATAAAACTTAATAAATATTTTTTATGTTAAATATCTAAATTTATCAATTTGTTTAGTATAAAATAAAAACTCACGTGCAGATTTATGTGGAGCGTATGAGTCAAGGAGCTAATATTAATACTGCATAACCTGACAACTCCAGTTTGTCCATGTAAACAAGTCAAAAAATTCAAAATCAAAGGAACTCGGGAACCTATGGTTAATGCGTCAGAGAATACTTATCATAAATAAATGGTTATAACATCTCAAAGGAAGCAACCTCTGCATTATATTTACTCAGTAGACAGGTGAATTTTTGTTCATTGAGGAAGGCTACAAGTACATTTAAATTCGGAGCACGGATGGATCAAAATTTAACTAATTCGTTGCAGCAAACATTCAGAAAACATCAGTAGCTATAAACATCAATGAAACACTAATGAGATCCCGGCCACAGTCTAAGGAACATCCTATGCTCACTCACGCTACCTCCGGATAGTCGCCTCATCGTCCTCCACATGCGACTAGCTTGGGTAGTTCTCAAAGGTCCGGAACTCGAGTTCCACCTAAAAGACTCCGGATCATCCCTCCCGGATGGTTTTGCAGACGAACTCAAAAGCTCGGACCTAGAAAGATCTTTCTCGCCATCGAGTCTGTAGTCATAGTCTGATATCGGGGACTGATCAAGTAAAAGATCAGGCAATCTATCTGAGTTAGCACTTTTCCTAGCTTCCATATCTATAGATAAATCGTCTTCTTTCGTCTCATCGCACTCATTGTACACCAGTTTTAAGGCCTGAACGACTTCTCCCATAAAGGGTCTGTGTGATACCTCTGGTTGGACACACATGGAAGCAATGGCAGCAACTTTTGCTATGCTGTCAAATGGAAAATCGGGCCCTAAGGATCTGTCGATGATCAACTCTAAACCTTCTCGACTAGTTAGGAGTGGGCGGGACCAAGAAACTAGATTTTCTTGGCCGGGTGGCTGAGATAAGTCTATGGGTTTTTTCCCTGTAAGGAGTTCGAGAAGGACTACACCATAACTGTAAACATCGCTTTTTACAAGAAGATGCCCCGTCATTGCATACTCAGGAGCTACATACCTGATATAATTCATACAGAGAGGTTAAAATATATAATATTGATACAAAAAGAAAAGATTGCAAAAGGAATATAAAAAGTAATGCTACAATTTATCCCCGACGGGACGATGCTTGCAGGGAAATATGCTTTTTTCCTATCTCACCGTCATTGACTTTTTTTCCATTTCTATTTAAAGAGTAACATAAAATTTTCCAACTAGAGCTATAAGGAAAGAGTTTTACCCAAAGGTTCCCATGACACGGGTCGAGACATGTCTGTTTTCCTCTTCCATTGCAGTACGAGCTAAACCAAAATCGGATACTTTTGGGGTATAGTCATCTTCCAGTAAGATGTTGCTGGCCTTGAAGTCCCTGTGTATGACTCGGGGGCTTGAATCTTCGTGCAGATATGCTAGAGCTCGAGCAGCTCCAAGGGCAATTTTTAGCCGTGCAGTCCAGTCGAGGGGAGCACTTTCCTTGTCAATGCCTGAAAGAAGCATGGGAAGAAAATATTATACAGACAATGAGAGAGAGATTAACTGGCAAGAGTTACCAAAAGCTCCTACCATGCAAATGAGATTCAACACTGCCATTTGGTATTAACTCATATACTAAACATCTCGTACGATCTTCAACACATATACCAATAAGCTTGACCAAGTTCCTGTGATGAAGCCGGCTAAGCATCTCAACTTCCGCTAAGAATTCACGGCCGCCATGTTGATCATATCTCTTGAGTATCTTCATCGCCACTTTGGTCCCATCTTCAAGTATGCCGCTGTAAACCATTCCAAATCCTCCTTCGCCAAGTATTCTTGTTTCGTTGAAGTGATCAGTTGCTCTCTCAATATCACTTACACTAAATGTTTTTGCAGAGGCAGTATAAGCTGCAATACTTGAATTCAAGGAGAAAGAAGGAGAACTGGGGCGACTTCCGACTATAGATAGTGCCCTGCCTAAATCATATGCATTATATATTATCATCAGCTAAATTTTTGAAATACTTCTTTAGAAGTTCATAATCGATTTTTAGATGGAATTATTTTGTCACTGTGATGCTTAAAGGCACTGATGAATGTATGCCAGAAAAGGGAAAAGACATAACCCACCTGATGATTTTGCAACGGAACGGATGGTAGTTGGTGGAGTTGGATTAAGTAGGTAGCCACGGTTTCTGTGTTTGAAAAAAAATACCCATGCAATAGCACAAAATAAGACAAAAATTATGAAGGCAGATATGATGATTGATGCCAAAATGCCTCTTTTTGGTCCATTCCTGTCCTGATTTCCCCCTACATCCACTCCAAGGGGTTGAACAGTTCTTGCATTGTTGTCACGACCAGGATATGGGTTACTTCCTCCAATGCCGATGGTTGATGGAGGGAGAGGTGGAGAAGGGGGTAGACCTAAGATTTGTGAGGTGGAAACTCAAATGGTTAGGTCAAACCGCAAACACATAATCCATTCAACAACACAAGGCCCATGTCATTACCTGGATATCGCACATATAGAACATCATAATCACCAAACAATGACATACTTATAGCCACTTGCTTGTGCCAAAATCTTTGAAATGTTAAATATGCTGTTGTGTCATCAAATTTTGCTCCGAGAGGTATCAAATCAATAAGAACAATGGTCTTTTGTGGATTAACTGCATTTGCATTTGCTCCCATGATTCGAACTTGGCTTGGCTTCATAAACACTCCAGCAGCAATTTCTTTTGCGAGTTCTGAAACTAAAGGAAAGAAGGTGTATAGTGCTACAGTAAGGCTGAGACCCACTTGTATTGGCAGCACACAGATGCAGGGAGCGTCAGGAGGACCATATGTTAATGGATCGGTGCAAGTCAGAGGAGTGCAAGCTGTGAAATTAATAAATGATTGAGTTTGCTGACAGGTAATAATTAAAGCACCAGTGAAAATGAATATGTTTGCATTGCGAATCTTTTTGAAAAAGGATTCAACAAAGAGTTCCTTTTTCACTAAGAGAAATGAAGTTTGGTGAAAAAGCTTACCTTTATGAGGTGGTGGAGGTGGAAGTTCCTGCAAAGAGGATGGTGGTGGCGTGTTTGGACTTTTTGTTGTTGACCCAGAGGGGGGTATTATAGGAGAAATGAACGGAACTTCAACACAAGGACAATACTCGTTCAAGCACTCATAGTAAAGTGAAAATAAGAATCTAAGGAAGCCTTTCCAACACCCACATTGAAATGCGAAAACAGATAAAAACTACCTTTGGCAGGCTCGGGTGGAGATTTTGGAGGTGAAGAGAATATAGGAGAATGAAGATTTCCCGAGGAAGGAGTTGGTGCAAGAATTGGAGATGCAAATTGAGAAGAGCCTGTCATTTGGCATTATAAAACATTCAAGCACAAAACCATTAACATTGCTAGAAGCAGTGGTTGGACCGAGTATAAACAACCTGCAGTTGTGGGTGGTGGAGCATAATGCCGGAAATCAGGCATTGGACCTGAGCTCGGAGCTGAACGGAGAAAAAATATGCATCAGATATAAAATATGAAGGTATTATTTTTAGAAAAGACTTTTGGGAGTATAGAAAAACCTGGAAAGCTTGAAGTAGGAGGGATTAAATGAAATAATGGAGCAGGGCCGGTCTTATAATCCCTTGAATGACGTGGCTTTTTCAATGGATAAGGCCCTGGAGCCAATTCGGAATAAGGATGAGGAGGGGCACTATTTGAATATCGAGGCAGTCTACTTGCTGAAGGTGCTGAACCAGAAGAGGTGCACATCACTTAACACTTAAGTGCCCATTTAATTGATGTACAGATTATCACTAGAAAAAAAGAAAACTTTTGACAAACCACTGGATGGGGAATGGCTTATAGGCGCGTGATGGATTATGGTATTATCCACGGGTGATGCAACTGGTATGGCACCTGCTGCACTTGGAGGAGGTGATGACATAGGAGAGGTATTTTGTTCTGCCATAAAAGGACAATATGACAGTTAAACTGATAGTACCCTCAACAAAGATGTTAGTAATAGTAATAGCATACTGTGGAAAGCATTTTTCCAAGAAATATGAACTCTAGCATCAGTGATTAAAACTTGTTTTTGGCACAAAGTAGAATCCTTAAATACTGATAAAAGTGCAGTTTTGTTCTTTATTTATGGAAGTGCATACTCGTAGGACAAAAACAACACAAAACCTCTCCCCTGTTAATTTTTTTTATAGGAAGTTCTTACCTGTTAGATACCAATTTTACAACTCTCGAAGCAATTTTCATTTACAAAGATACTCAAGTGATATCAAATTTAAACTTCAGAGAACTCTCGAATACTCTGCAAGATCTATGACATTACATCATGGCCACCTGAGCGGACCTAGAATTTTAGGTATAGGGGGGTCGAATACTAAATAACTTTGATGTGTGACGGTGTCTAGGTTGTGAATTTCAGTGCGTATCGGTCATCATACTCGTGATATGTCGTTATCCTAAGACTTTTTAGTTAGGTGTAAAAAATAAAAAGAACAAAATTGAAGAACTAGAGGACATAAACTTTGAGTCTAAGAGTAAAAAAGGACGAATCTGTAACCCTATTGGAGTGTCAAGAAATAAAATAAAATATAATTAGCAATAGATTTTTTAAACTTTTAAAAAACTTTGGGACCATGGATATCGACAACTACAAAAATTTTTTTTAACATAATGAAATATATGTATGTATATATATATATATATATACATTCAAAAATAGAAAAAAATTTTGGGGGGTGGGGTGCCATGGCCCCCTGGTTCTACAGTGGATCTGCCACTGGCGGCCATAGAAAGGTTTTGTAGTGAAAAAATTATCAAGGCAACATTCATCCATTTAGCTCAATTTTACTTTATAGTAGCTGATCGATGCACAATGCAGCTTAACTACAAGACTTCACGCAAAAATGCTGTTAAACTCAACAAAACAAAATACACAAGTGTCACCTGGTGGACTGGATGGTGGTTCCTCAGGAAATACCGGATTAGTAGGTGGGGAATATTTGGGATATGATGGACGTGAATAAATGTCTGGCATCATGTGATAAACTTGTCAGATAATCATCTTTAAGAATGATTTGCAAAAATTACTCAAAGGGTTAGCTTCAACAATAAGCCAAGTGGAGAAACTCATACCAGGCGGAAGTGATGGTGGTTCTTCAGGCAATAAGGAATGTGAGGGTGGTGGACTGCCTAAGACACTCGTTGGAGCTGATGCATTTGATACTGTAATTCAAAGTATCCAACATAAGTCAACTTCGGTGCAGGGTAAAGAATGATGAGATCAGAAAAAATCCTCAGATTTTAACAACCTGGAGCTATTGGTGAATGGGCAGCATTATTTTCAGGTGCTATAGTTGGTCGAGGATTTGGCGGAGCAGATATTGGCTCTGATGGCGAACTATTAGATGATGGGATACTCGGTACTGCATACTGACAATCTAAATCATATCGAACCAATATAAGTGGACAAGATTCCATATTATTACTAGTTACCTGGAGCATCCAACACAGGTGGAGGGGGAAGGATTTCTGCAGGCGGAGGCTTCTCTGGAGGAGGCACTGGTGGCATGGATGGGACAACAGGCTCAATAGATGCACCTGGTGGAACAAGAATACTTGGAGGTGGTGCTGAGAGAGGACTTGGGGGTTGGGAAAAGTTAAGACCTTTTGCTGATTGAGGTACCGGTACAGAGCTGGGAGGAGGAATTATTATTGGAGGTTGAAAACCTGTCCCTGAAACGATGATTCAGATGCAAGTTAATTAATATTGAACACACATAAAAATGGTACATAAATGAACACTGATACTACCATCGGAAGGAGGATCTGCCACAGGTGATATGCTGATTAAGACATTTTCATCATACGAAAGGCCAAGCGTTACATTTCCAATTGGAAAGCCTTCACAAAATAAGGAAAGCGGCAAAATCATGAATACACAAAAGCAAAGCAATATAAACTATAAATAACTAAAATCAGTAGTTCTGCCATTAGAATGCATAAAAAGAGCAGATTTCATACATAACGTTGCAAAATAATTCAAATTCTATTTTCACAAGAATGTTCTCGCAAGAAAATTTTTATGCACTACAGGGAGATGGAACAAACAAATTGTATGTAAATATGAGTCTGGTATTTGAAATTTAATACGCATATATCTGCTAATGAATGGATAAATTCGACAAATAAGCATTAAACTTGGATAAGCCTATGGCCAATGTAGCCTAGCGGAATCTTTCAATTATCAAAAGGATGAGCTTACAAAAGGCATTTGTTACTACAACAAGAGTTTGAGGCAGTTCAATGGTCTGAATCCTTCACGATTCACAACAAATATTGAAGAGGTGGTGGCATGAAATTCCAAATCAGTGTAACAAATCCATCCATGTAGAATACAGAACTTTTGTTTTCAAACTAACTCGAGAACAGTGAAAGTTTCAGAGAAGAAAAATAGAGCAATGTGTTAAAGTCAGAATTCACAAATATGATCTGATATCCACCCTTTACTTCTAGCACAATCATAAAATAACTAAATACCAAAAACAACTAATCCCAAAACTAAGGAAATGCATTAGTAGCTTGATTTTGCCAAAACTAAATCAAAACAGCAGCAATCCTCTAAACCAGAACAAGCAAACAATATGTTGATCTTTGGATAAAATTGTAAGCAGAACAAATTGAAATAGTTACCAGCCAGAGCGTGAATCACCATAAAACAAGAAAAGGCAAAGGATTTCAGCACCAATCCAAGAACTTGCAGCATCACCTCCCCCATCTCGCCCAAAAATCAAAACAAAGAGAAGGGAAAACCCCTCCACTCAATCTCAAAGAAAATCCATTCATTAAGATGCTACTTAGCATCAAGAAAGGAAAGGCCCGAAATCTCTTCCACACAAAGAACGATTCATTTTCTGAAATCAGTGCAATAAAGGTAGATGTCTTCAAGCAAAAACAAAAGGGGTTAGATGGAGACCCACTGGCAGAAAGAGTGAGAGGCAAGCAAGACACTAGACATAAGGAGGGTCGGTTTCTAGCAAAACACAATCAAACACCGGATGACAGGTACCAGAAAACAAACCCAAAAAGAAAAATTCAATCTTTTTTCTTTCTGATTAAAAGGGCATTACAGAAATTGGAACCAGATAATAACAAGATTAGGGAGCTGTGAATAAAAGATTCAAAATTTTCCGGGCTAGAACACAACAAACAAGTGAGAAACAACCGTTTCCACTGACAAATGTGCAATCAATTAAAGAATAGTGCGCATAAAAAAAGCTATCAATATTTAAACCTTTCTAGTAAAGAAAAAAAGAACAATCTTGTTGCTAACGAGTGTTAGTAGTAGTAGCTGGTAAACAGCGACAGCCATGTTCTTGTTTTTGTTCAAGATTTTATGGATTCCTCCATCAAACTCACATGCACACATGAGACACAAAGAAGGAATATCTGAGAGGGATTCTGTTTATATTTATTTAATATTTTCCAGATTATGATTCCGTTTATATTTATTTAATATTTTCCAGATTATTTTCAATATTTATATATATATTTTGCGCTTTATTATTCTGTTGTTGACTATGATTTCTTTGATATTGATTGCAATTAATAGCCAATTAATGAGATAGTTGCATGAAAAGAAAGAAAGGTTACAATAATAAGATCCTCATTGAAAATTTCGTAGCTCACTTTTCTCATATACTTCTTTTTAAGTACCCTTATTTGAATGTTTTCATTTAACAAAATTTCTTAAAGATATATAATGAAGTTTTAGTAAAAGGCATTTGTCACGCACACAATATAATGTACGCAGGTGGCAGTTACTTCGTTTATGTTATTGTTTTACGAAAATTATTAATCCAAGTCAATGTAATGATGGTGGGATAACACAAATATAATTGAAAAAATTATGTAAATTTACTTAATCATGCTTTTAAAATAGATAATATTGGTCACTTAGCTGCACCAAATTCTCCATCATATGCATAGGACATGTTCAACGAGCAACTCGATTTTTAGATTAGAGTTTGGCTCCGAAAAGCTAATTTATTAACTACAACATTGGGATCAAACACCTACCACTAGGCCAAACATTATATCTATTAGTTAAGGGGCAACCTTATTTCCTTATAACGTGGCAGTGCAGAGTGCATCATTATGTGCGTCAGGGTCGACTGTTAGGCACATAAATACGTGGAGCTGCGTGTCTAACTGCTGTTGCTCTCTTATATCCATTTGAGATTTGTCTTACCATTTCTCCTACCACCGGTCCTGTCCGCAGCAGAGATAGTATTGTCTGTTAAGATCTGACATCTCAACCGCCGCGGTGGAGTCGTGCAGAAGAGTACGCGCGCTAGTATTGTATTGCGTTTACAGTTCATCAGGCCAACCAGATCAAATGGCCAACTCAGCAGTTTGACGTACGAGAGTTTTTCAGGAGGTCACTCATCTTAGTACTACACTCACCCTTGTCAAGAAGTATAGAATATGATTTTTGGGAGAGTCGAACCCCTGACCTACTCTGATACCAATTATTAGGATCAAACCCTTACCACTAGGTCAAAATCTATAGATGTTAGCCAAGGTGCAACTTATTTCCTTATAATGTGACAACACAGTTATGCGTGTTAGGGTCGGGCTGTTGGACCATAATTGGAGGTGTATGTCTAACTGCTGGTGCTGTCTCACATCCATTTGAGATCAATCTTACAATTTCTCCTACCGCCGGTCATATATCCAGGAATTGTATTGTTGGCGTACAATGACAGATCCGGATCCCGTTTCCCGGGGACGCAGCGGAAATCAAAAGTTGCCCCGAGAAACATTCAATAAATTCAAATCCAATTCTATAAACATTCATAGGGTGTTCATAGAATCGTCACCTTGCTGGCGTCTAGGCGCCTGGCTCCGACCAGTTTCACGAGGAAACCGACACTTCAAACGGTAGGCGGCGGTAGATCGTCAATCAGGTCCACGACCGAAAAAAATCTTCCTTCATCAATCTGCACTAAAAGATCTGACAGATTTTTAGCACGAACGGATTCTCCTCATCACGATGATCGAAAACAGTCCGATCACGTGAAAAAGAGCTAGATTGTATCTAGTGTGTGTCTCATGGTAGCCCTAGGTCTAATTAATAAGTGATGGGCTTGAACCGGCCCAATGGACTTGGGTTAGGCCCAGGTCCATATGAACATTCGGTTCATTTAAATCACTGTGATTTCATCATAACTCCGATCGACGGTCAGATCGGACCGATCGACTCAGTTTCTAAAACTGAATATTATGATGTGAAAACAATTTTTCAGACCACCTAGACCAAAATGACAGTTATGCCCCTCAACTTTGGGAAATCGCAATTTGACCCCTGTTGACTTTTAGGAAGTTGCACTCCCTAAAATCCTCCTCCTATGCTCAACACATTGAGCTCAGTTTCCGTGCGGGAATCATGAATCCAGTACTTGTGTGACCCTCAATGGTTCAGGGATACAGCTAGCCGTGGGCCCACATCATTGTGGCTCCGAAATCACAATTTCGGACTTGCCCAACGGATCATGGTAAAGCGCCTAGCAATATCGCGCCATGATCCCCTAGGTATCACTGATAGTGCCTGCAAAAACCAGTTGGTCGTGGTTAGCGTACAGTACGGTCCTTTCAACACATATATCCCGATCAGATCAACGACTATTGGTAAATCGAGAGTCGCTAAAGATCCGATAGCCATGTATACATCTTGGAGATCGAATAGTGACATCGCGAGTGTTACTAGGTAAACCCATTTACCTAAAACACATCCAGTACTCTGGCCAGAGATTTAAACACTATTATCCCCTTAGATAGCATAGGATATCCAAGCATGAGAGCGAGCTGTGAATTCTCGACAACGAAGCATCGACTCCTACATGCATCGGGACCTCACTCAATCCCACCGCCTAATGACCACAAGTGAGTCGACAAACAGGTCAAAGTGAGATGCCTATCATGTAGAGTCTCAATGACGTTTCGAGTAGTGAGGACTAATCAGTACAACCAAGACCTCGGACTTTTCCACTCGACAAATGGTAACCACTTGGAAAGTCCGAACGAGGTTAGTTCGATAGATCACCAGGTCACTATCCATCTGCATGCTCAGAACATCACAATGTTCCTTACCAATAAAATATGGTACTTCACATCGCAGATTCTAGTCTCAAGCTCGGGCGGCTTTATCCTCATTTTGACGGCCCAATCGACTAGGAACGAATTCAGAATGTACAGTGAATATTAGATGTGTTTCATGATAGCCATCTTTTGACGGCCCAATCGACTAGGAACGAATTCAGAATGTACAGTGAATATTAGATGTGTTTCATGATAGCCATCATATCCACTATCACATCTACCATACACTATGGTGCATCTTAGGTCTTTATCCAACACAATTGTTAACATCATATAACATAATGAAAATAAAGAATGCCATAAAGAAATGCGAATATCATATATGAAGATTGTCATATACAAGAGTCCATAAAACCCACACGCCACAAGTTGGCTAGTTGGGCATCTACTCTAACAATCTCCCACTTGCCCTATAGCCAACTACTCATCAGACGCAGTCCCATTGTTTCGCGATGTTTTTCAAACAACGGTCCTGGCAAGGGCTTCGTAAGTGGATCAGCAATGTTTCCCACAGAGGCGACTCTCTCAACTGCTATGTCACCTCTAGCCACAATATCCCGGATTATGTGGTATTTCCTCAGTATATGTTTGGATCTTTGGTGAGACCTAAACTCCTTTGCTTGCGAAATGGCACCCGTGTTTTCGCAGTACACCGGGACTGGACCAACTCTATCAAGAATGACGCCCAACTCTTGGACGAAATTCCTTATCCAAACCGCCTCCTTAGCAGCAGCTGATGCTGCGATGTATTCAGCCTCAGTGGTTGAATCCGCAATGGTGTCTTACTTGGAACTCTTCCAAGAGACAGTCCCACCATTGAGCATGAACACAAATCCAGAGGTAGACTTCGAATCATCCACGTCACATTGGAAGCTAGAATCAGTGTAGCCTTCCAATTTCAGTTCACCACCCCCATAGACCATGAACATACTCTTAGTCCTTCGTAAGTACTTAAGAATTTCTTTCACGGGCTTCCAATGCAATTGGCCGGGGTTGGCCTGGTAGCGGCTCGTGACACTCAGAACATATGCGACATCCGGTCTAGTTGAGATCATGCCATACATAATGCTACATATTGTCGAGGCATATGGCACATGTGCCATACTCTCTATCTTCTCATCAGTCTTCGGACACATAGACTTAGATAGAGTGACCCCGTGGCTCATAGGTAGGTCTCCTCTCTTGGACTCTTCCATAGAGAACCTCTTAAGTATGGTATCGATGTAGGTAGCTTGGGTGAGTCCGAGCATCCTTTTCGATCTATCCCGATAGATCTGTATTCCAAGAATATAGGATGTTTCACCCATGTCCTTCATCGAGAATCTACTAGACAACCATACTTTAGTTGACTGCAGTATTCCTACATCATTCCCAATGAGTAGAATGTCATCAACGTAAAGTACAAGGAATGTCACAGCGCTTTTAACTACCTTCTTATATACACATGGCTCCTCGGGATTCTTGATGAAACCAAATTTCTTAATTGTTTCATCGAATCTTAGGTTCCAACTCCTCGATGCTTGTTTGAGACCGTAGATCGATCTCTGAAGTTTGCATACCTTATGCTCACTTCCTACAGATGTGAAACCCTCAGGCTGCATCATAAAGATCTCTTCCTTAATGTTTCCATTAAGGAACTCAGTTTTCACATCCATTTGCCATATCTCATAGTCGTACCATGCGGCTATGGCTAGTAAGATTCTAATCGACTTGAACATTGTGACTGGTGAAAAGGTTTCATCATAGTCAACACCTTGTCTTTGAGTGTAGCCTTTCGCGACCAGTCGTGCCTTGTAGGTCAGTACCTTACCATCAGGCCCAAGTTTCCTCTTGTATATCCATTTACACCCAATAGGAACAATTCCTTCGGGAGGATTAACAAGAGTCCAAACTTGGTTCGCATGCATTGAGTCAAACTCAGACTGCATTGCTTCAAGCACAAATTAGAATCAGCATTGGAAATTGCCTCCTTGAAAGTCCTTGGATCACATCCAACAACTTGATTACCCTGATCATCTTCAAGAAGGAAACCATATCTTTCAGGAGCCCTAGGAATCCTTTCGGATCTCCTAGGTGCGACCATTTCTGGTACTGGCTCTGGAGGTGCGGGAGACTCACTTGGTACTTCAGATGGTTCTCGAACCTCTTTGAGTTCTACTATCTTGCCTTTTCTATC
>KQ990599.1:91695-107500 GCA_001598015.1 Dorcoceras hygrometricum | reverse complement strand
ATAACTCAACACATAGCTTGACCTAACCCTAGCACATAACCGTCGCCTCCCTCTCTCAATTCACGCCGCCGCCGCCGCCGCCCACGCGTCGCCGCCGCCGCCGCCGCCGATCTTCCCCGGAAATTTGTTTCCGGCCAGTTCGACGAGGAGAATCCGTTCGTGCTGATCTCGTCAGCGCTTCTAGTGCAGCCTGACGAAGGAGTCTCAGATCTGGTCGTGGACCGGATTGGCGTAAACTACCGCAATCTACCGAGAAGAGCCGGGTTCTTGTAATTCCGGTTGGAGCCAGGCACAAGTGCCAGCAAGGTATTCAATTTTGAACACCCTATGAATGTTGAATTTGGAATTCTATTCTTCATATTGATCGTCTCCCGGCTGTATTTCTTTGTTTCTTCTGCTGCCTAGCCGGGGGGCGGATCCGAATCCCCAACAAGACATCGATGCCATCACATAGCATCGAGTCTTAAGCTCGTCGTCCCACCATTGTTGAAGCGTCACCAGCTCCTCAGGGCTGATATCGGCAGGGTCTTCCTTCGGAGGGCTCTTCTCTATCGTATAAAGAAGTTTCTCCGAAGCCAACACAATGTTGAGGTTTCGAAGCCAGTCTTGGTAGTTCAGACCGGTGAACTTGTTGCTATCCAGTATAGCAGCGAGTGAGTTTTTGATCGAAGACATTATAAATGCAGTTATACTGAAAAGAAAAACAGACATACATTACTAACTATATATGAAAAACTCTAAGACATAAAACAAGGTCGTTAAGTTTTATGAATTACCCTCCCACTATTTTAACGATTTCACCACCCTCTAAAGAAATCGAGAAAGCAAGTTTCTTTAGTGGGTACACGGAGCCCAATCAAGCGATCATGGTCCCGAATAATATCAGCCAACCACGACCCCCAAAAGGTAGTTTCCGATTGCAATCGGTGCAACCTCCATGTATTCACCTCACGTCCAGTAAGGGCCCAATAATATGACGCCGTTTACTATCACGTGTCAAGATAACCCATCAATGTTGAGTCGTGAAGGACGGTCCCCTTAACGTCCCCAATAATATGAGCCAACGTTAAATGGAGTTTCAACCGACTCACAACAATTGTCAATGGCGTGGACAGCTTTCCGGCATACATGACCCCCTCAATAATATGAGCCGGGCCATGTATACGGGTAGCATCGACGTACACCCATTGTTGATGGAAGGTAGGGATAATTTAAACAAATTTAAATTCCCTTTAGCTTATCGAATAAACTTTTAATCTTGATATTAGTTTTAAATCGTATTTAAAACAAGGGATTTTTATTTTTGAAAATTTGGTCTCATGCAATAATTTTAAATCAAATTTAAAACATGCGGATTCAACATATATATCAAATATATAAATAACTTTGGGATGATCGATCGTGAGAGCTATGCGGTCCGTGGTTGCCAATCACGGACCTGGGTCCAATCCTAGGTGAAATGCAATATGCAATACAATCCTATTACATTTGCTTCCGGTTTTACAGATCTTCGGTCTTCAATATCATTGATCGTCATGGGCCCACCATCTTCAAAAGTCCTCCCACTAAGTCTAGTAATTTACAATTAAATTCCATGACACATAAGGGATACATTTTACAAGGGGTGGGAACGGGCCACAAACAGATCCACTTTAATAAATGATAATCAACAATATTAAATACAACCGAAATCGCAAAACCTAAAGCATACACCTAACACATTGGGCACGACTCTCGATCATCCCAAACATGCAATCAATCTAATTAACTTGCATAAATTAAATAATCAAATTATTTACCACAAAATCATATTTTAATCATAAAATCGCATTTTATAATAAAATCGCATTTTGTCAATAAAAACAAATTTTAATCAACAAAATCATATTTTAATTATAAAATCATATTTCACAATTAAAATCATATTTTGCAATTTTAATTGCATCAAATTGGGCTTAAAACGATTTTAGGCCCAAAATCTCAAAAATTTCAAAATCGACCAAAATCGGCCCGATATCGAATATCAGCCCAAAAACTTCATGGGCTGCCCGGGACAGGCCCGAACAAAACCTAGAAGGAAAAATTAGCCGTCGCATCACTGTCGGAAACATGCAGGACGGCGGCCGCACGGCGGAGGCGGCCGCCATCAAATAGCATGCGGCGCTCGGCCGCACGCTCGCCGCAACGAGTGCGGCGCATGGCGCGCGATGCGCCCAACCGTTGGCGCATCCCATCGCACGAGATCAGCAGCCACCGCGCGCCTCCAGCATGCAACTTCCATCGGCAGATTGCGCAACCTGTGCGCGAGGGCAGTGGCCATTGGTCGGCCACCAAGCGGCCGCCATGCGCGGCAGGCGCGCAGGTAATCGCGCGCGCATATGCACGCGGGGGGCGCCGCCATCGCGGCGGCCCCGCGGCCGGTGAGCCAAAAAAAAAAAAATTTGTTTTGTGATCAAAATTTCGAGATCTGATGCAATGCTCCGACCAGTTTCACGAGGAAACCGGCACTTCAAAATGTAGGCGGCGGTAGATCGTCAATCAGGTCCACGATCGGATTCAAGACACCTTTGTCAGTCTGCACTAGAAGGACTGACGAATTCAGAACGGACGGAAACTCCTCGTCAAGCTGATCGGAACAAGTCCGATCAACGTACGCGGCGGCGGGGCGGCGGCACTTGGGCAGCGGCACGGCCGAGAGAGGGGGCGAGAGGAGAGGGGCGGCCGAGTGGTCTATGGAGGCTAGGTTTAGGTTATGATACTTGTGTGATCAAGCCCTAATAATCTTAACTTAATAAAGGTGATAGATGGGCTTGAACCGGCCCAATGGACTTGGGTCATACCCAGGTCCATATGAACATTCGGTTCATTTAAATCAATGCGGTTTCATCACAACTCCGATCGACGATCAGATCAGACCGATCGAATCAGTTTCCAAAACTGAATGTTATGACGTGAAAAATAATTTTTCAGATACCTAGTCCAAAATGACAGTTTTGCCCAACAGCGGGAAATCGCAATTTGACCCCTGTTGACTTTTAGGAAGTCGCACTCCCTAAAATCCTCTTCGTATGCTCAACACATTGAGCTCAGTTTCCGTGCGGGTATCATGAATCCAGTACTTGTGTGACCCTCAATGGTTCAGGGATACAGCTAGCCGTGGGCCCACAACCATTGTGGCTCCGAAATCACAATTTCGGACTTGCCCAACGGATCATGGTAAAGCGCCTAGCAACATCGTCCCATGATCCCCTAGGTATCACTGATAGTGCATGCAAGAACCAGTTGGTCATGGTTAGCGTACAGTACGGTCCTTTAAACACATATATCCCGATCAGATCAACGACCATTGGTAAATCGAGAGTCGCTAGAGATCCGATAGCTATGCATACATCTTGGAGATCGAATAGTGACATCACGAGTGTAACTAGGTAAACCCATTTACCTAAAACACTTCTTGTAACGCCCCAAAAATCCATAGGACCACATTTATGCATTTTACTAATCTTTTGGGCCATTTTGGCAATTTTAAATGTTATGTGTCTGCTGAATTGTTGATATCAGCAGGTAAGATGCGCTGCGGCTGGTTCCAGCAGGTGACTCCAAGGAGCGATGCACGAGCTGGATTTTAAATCGATTGGAAAATGTTTTAAGGAGGTGAAATGCTTTCTTTAAGAGAAGGTTTGGTGTTTTACAAATTAAAATGATATGAAGGGAAGTTTACTAAATTTTAAAAGTGTGTCATGCTTGATTTCACAAGTAGCATGCCACTAATCCCTTTCATATAAAAACATATTTTCAAAGTAAGATTTTCATCATTTGCAAAGAAAAAGTTTTAAAGTGTTCTTCAAAGAAATTTTTCCAAAGTCGAATTCGATACTCAGTAAAGTTTTAAAATGGGAAGCAAATGTTTAAAATGATGGAACTCGATGATTTACAGGAATGTTTAAAGAAAGGATTGTTAAGGAACAAAAGCTGTTTTAGATTATGGCATAGATAGTTACGGTCACCAAGGAGAAGGGTGAGCAGTTGTCTAGATGTCGACTGCCCTTTCATATGAGCTATATGCTAAAACTGATATCGGGAGTCATTTTGATCAAAGTGCAAATTGGACCACATAGAACTTATATGCCATAATCAATTGAAAATGATATTGACCTTAGTGAGAAGCTGGGCTATCATCCCCTGTTTCTGCCATTGAATGTTTACTGAAATGTTTACGAAAATGACATTGTATATTGAAGTTCCTTAACATATGAATTGCACAGATGTCTGCCTGCGTTATATGAAATTGTTACTACTCAGGTTTTACTTGCTGAGCCTTTAGGCTCACTAGCTTTTAAAATGGTGCAGGTACGACAACTGGTGGAGGAACAGCAGGTGAACTTGAAAACCAGTAGATGGGTGGCGTTGTGTTTATCCAAGGCCTACGTTTTCCATGTCTAAGTTGTATCATTTTGAATAGATTGTACTGTATTAGATCAATAGCAACGGTTGTATATTTACTTAGAATAGCAGCTGTTGTAATCGCAATTGCAATTATCAATACAAACTGTTTTTCCGCAAATGTTTTTAGCAGTTAGCGCGCAACTTAAGTACCTGCTGATCCTTGAGCTTGTCGTTTGTTTTGTTCCTTTCAAGTTATAGGAAATACAGCCTATAGCGAATTATCATTTAGCCCTTATTTTATTCGAAAATTTAAAGTTCATGTTTGAAATGATTTAGACATGAAAAGGAAAGAAAGATGGGTTCGAAAATGTTGTTTTGATGTTCATGATGCTTCCAGTATGATTTCCAGAAAGTTTATGAAGTTTTAAAGGTACTGAGGATTCGAATTCATTCCAAGAAATGTTATGAATGTTCTTCTCGAAATAGTGGTAATATCATAATTTGATAACTGTGTAATCGGTAGTTGTTGGTTGAATCATTGGTATGGTTTGATAGGCAACGACTGATGGCATAAGTTGTTGTTTTGATATTACGAATGTCGAGTTATGTTCCAGCAGCTGTATCTACTTGTTAAGATTCAGCAGCTGCATTGTTATAACGTTTACGAATGTTCTTCCTGCAGTTTCAATGTCGGAATTTGATGATTTTGTAATCAGTAGTTGCTAGTTAAATCAGTATAAAGTCTGGTTTAATAGGCGACGGCTGGTAGCGCAAAACATATTGCAAGCGTCTTCGTAAATTTCAGCAGATGCACTGTTTATCAGCAGGTGCATCTTTCCTTGTTAATATCAGCAGTTGCATTTCCTTTGTTAGAAATCAGCAGCTGCATTGTTATCGTAAGTTTAGCAACTGTATTTTCCTTAGTTAGAATCCAGCAGTTGCATTGTTTACATAAAATCAGCAGATGTACTGTTCATTAGCAGATGCATTCCATAGTGATAATTCAGCAGTTGCTTTATTCGTTTTAATTACTGTTCATATCAGCTGGTATTAGTCTTGCGACTGGTACTAATCATTTATATAATCGTGTTAGCGCTTTTCCTTACGACTGATTGACGCGCTAACGACGTCGTTCCTTTAAGTCATAGAAAGATCAGCAGGTAGTCTTGTTATTCTATCTGCTGATCACTCTAACGACATCGTTTCACTTTATACTTATTTAAAAGACCTCGCGACTGGATTCTTTTCTTGCGATTGGTTCCTATTTGTTGCGACTGGTGCTGTCCATTCAGCAGGTATTAGTCTTGCGACTGGTACTATTTTTTTGCGACTGGTTTTCTTTCAAACAGTTCCATTTTAACGATATGTTTCCAAAGTCGAATTCGATACTCAGTAAAGTTTTAAAATGGGAAGCAAATGTTTAAAATGATGGAACCCGATGATTACAGGAATGTTTAAAGAAAGGATTGTTAAGGAACAGTTTTGAATAGATTGTACTGTATTAGATCAATAGCAACGGTTGTATATTTACTTAGAATAGCAGCTGTTGTAATCGCAATTGCAATTATCAATACAAACTGTTTTTCCGCAAATGTTTTTAGCAGTTAGCGCGCAACTTAAGTACCTGCTGATCCTTGAGCTTGTCGTTTGTTTTGTTCCTTTCAAGTTATAGGAAATACAGCCTATAGCGAATTATCATTTAGCCCTTATTTTATTCGAAAATTTTTGTTTAACCCAATTCTCGTGGCCCCGTTGGGTTCGGGCGTCACACTTCTAGTACTCTGGCCAGAGATTTATACACTATTATCCCCTCAGATAGCATAGGATATCCACGCATGTAAGCGAGCGGTGAATCCTCGACAACGAAGCATCGACTCCTACATGCATCGGGGTCTCACCCAATCCCGCCGCCTAATGACCCCAAGTGAGTCGGCAAATGGGTCAAAGTGAGACGCCTATCATGTAGAGTCTCAATGACGTTTTGAGTCGTGAGGACTAATCAGTACAACCAAGACCTCGGACTTATCCACTCGACAAATGGTAACCACTTGGAAAGTCCGAACGAGGGTAGTTCGATAGATCACCAGGTCACTATCTATCTACATGCTCAGAATATCACAGTGTTCCCTACCAATGAAACACGGTACTTCGCATCGCAGATACTAGTCTCAAGCTCGGGAGGCCTTATCCTCATTTTGACGGCCCAATCGACTAGGAACGAATTCAGAATACACAGTGACTATTAGATGTGTTCCATGATAGCCGTCATACCCACTATCACATCTAACATACACTATGTTGCATTCTAGGTCTTTATCCAACACTATTGTTAACATTATATAACATAATGAAAATAAAGAATGCAATGAATATATGCGAATATCATATATAAAGATCGTTTCATACAAGAGTCTATAAACCCACACGCCACAAGTTGGCTAGTTGGACATCTACTCTAACAGGTTGTGCGCTAGTATAGCGTAATGAAGGAAGATTTGAGTAGCGGTGAGATCTGAATGCTGGATTCAGCTTTGACTTAAGTAGTTGACTTTCACTGTAGCTTTGACTGGGAGATTTAAATATATGTGTCGATTAACACTTAGTCGATTTCGAACCCGACATTTCTTATCTTCTTCCCGAGAATCTTCGAAAACCTTACTGTTCATTCGAACCCTTTTCTCCGTCGATTTATGCCGCCGTTTGGAGCAAGATTGGTGGCACTAAGCTCGTCTTCCTTAAGGCTTTCGATTGATACCAGTTTGGAGCCTTGGATCGACGTGTTGAGGGAGCGTGAAGTAGTTGCAGAGTTCGAATATCTTCGTGAGTTTTGGGAAGCAGTTTTTCTGTTCTTTATAGCTTTCGAGTAAGTGATTTCTTCTCGTTTTAAGCTTTGATTTGAGCTGGTTGGTCTTACGTATCGTAGTTGAGCTTGGGTTAAGTTCTCGACCGTAGATCGTAAGCTGTTTGAGCTTAGATTTAAGCTGAATTGTTAGATATCTTGGCAGAACAGATACCAAATCAATCGTATACAATTCCAAGTCTCACATTTATTGTCAGGCCCCGTGCTAATTACTAACAATTAACACATAATAAGCGCATAAACACGAAAGCTTAAAATCAGGGCTTAAAAATTTTTTCGAAATACAATGGGCCTGAACTTCAAAATCATTCATTCAAAATATTCCATACTCAAAATATGAGTTAACTCAAACTCATACAACAAGTAACCACATAAAATCAATTCAAAATACAGATCCCCAAATACACGATAACACGGGGCATCCCCCGGTTCAATACATATCATAAATAGACTGGGACTCAGGGACGCGGGGATCGACCAGCTGAACTTCCACTCTGCCCAGCTAGGTTACCTGAAACTCCTGCAAATGGGTAACGCAGACCCAAAAAACAAAAGCAAGAAAGGAAGTACGAGGTCAAGCCTCAGTACGAAGAGCTATCAAAGCAGATAAACATGCAACATGCTATAGATCAATGCTATGAATGCATGAGGGCTATCAAGAAATCGGATAGCTAGACCAGTCTATCAACTGGCAACTCAAATCAAGCCTCTATACCACACACAGCCAATCAGCCGGTGGAAATCATCGGTCCGTGATCATCGGGGCCCGTCAGCCCATCACAGCTCGGTGGTAGACACTCGAATCCGGTAGTCACCACTCCGACGATAGTGTTGGACTTTTCGGGCACGACTCAACAGTCGGCCAGTCACAACGTGGCACCCAATCAGGTAATCAAATCAATCTATCAATTCAGGCTCAAGATGTATGCATGAATGCCATTCAATATCAATACTTAATGCATACAATTCATAATACGTGCAAACAGAATGTATAGCTCAAGCAATTAATCAAACTGTTCCACGTAAACACATAGCAGCAAGGTCACGGGCTTCACAACATTGAAATATAGACAAGTTCACGCTCAAAGCTGCTAAGGGCTGCTCAATCGTACCTCGAATTCACAAATTCTACCTCACAAATTCAAACAGGGCACGGCAGCACTCACGACCAGAAACCAGCAGCTTTCGCGATCTTCTCCCAGGTCGTCCCGCAGCTTCAAATAGGTAGCAATCGAAAAAGAAGTTCACAAGGAACCCAGCGCCACCGAAAACACTCAAATCTTCGACGGAGAACGACGGAAAATCTAGGGAAGAAAGCCTCGGTGAACAGTAACTCAACGAGGGTTTGAGAAAGAAGATAAGAAATATCTGGCTCTCAATCATTCTAAGTGTCGATCAACACCTCTAAATAAATACATCTCAAATCTCTCGACTGCTACTCACAAATCAACTGCTGAATTCAATAGTCAACACTCCAAAATGTTGACTAACACGTGTCACTTCCTCGTTCAATCTCACGCTAAGCGCAACATCTGCCAGCAGCAACTTCAAACTCCGAAACCAAAACCAGCAGCTCTCCTTGCGTCACGCTGACGTCATCTCTGCTGATTCCAATTTCACCAGCAGCAAGCTACAGTAAGGTTGACCTGCGTTGACTCCTCTACAGTAGCGTGCTATTAACAGCTTTGCACCCGCTACGATTGAATTTCCCAAAAATTAACGCAACGCTCAAAATCAGCAGGGACTTCAAAATCTACGTGATTAATTCTCAAATCAAATCAATTAATCACTAATCCAAATTCTCAATCCTCACATTCTCCCCACCTTAAGAGATTTCGTCCTCGAAATCAAAAGCAAACTAAGGCAAAAAACAATCAAACATTCAAACCAGCACCAAAAATTCGAAGCAAAACCAGAATTTTACCTGGAAATTCTACACGATCAGTGCTCAAACAGGTGAGGTCAGTCCTGCCTCATTTTCTCCTCAACTTCCCAGGTTGCTTCTTCTCGGCCATGCTTGCTCCATTGGACCATCACCAACGGAATTATCTTGTTCCTCAGCTGTTTCTCCTTCCTATCCAAGATCTGCACCGGATATTCAACATAACTCAAGGCAGAATCCAGCTCAACTTCGTCAGTTCTCAAAACGTGGGACGGATCCGGCTCATATTTTCTCAACATTGACACATGAAACACGTCATGCATCGTGGCTAACTCCTCGGGCAGCCTCAGTCTATAAGCCAATTGTCCAATCCGCTCGAAAATCTCAAAGGGACCAACGAATCTGGAAGCCAATTTGCCTTTAAATCTGAATCTCATCACGCTCTTGAAAGGAGAAATCTTGAGAACACACGATCGTCCACCTCAAACTCTAACGATCGACGTCTTCTGTTCGCATAACTCGAGAAACGGTCTTGGGCAGCCTTCATTCTACTCCGGATCAAATCAATTTGGTCTTTCATGTGCTGAACAAACTCCGGTGTAGAAAGCTGTCTCTCGCCAACTTCTTCCCAAAAAATCGGGGATCTGCACTTTCGACCATACAAAGCCTCAAACGGAGCCATTCCAATAGTGACTTGGTAGCTGTTGTTATACGAAAACTCAACTAAGGAAAGCGAATCCTGCCAGCCACCGCTGAAATCCATCACTACCGCTCGTAGCATATCCTCTAAAGTCTGGATAGTCCGCTCAGACTGTCCGTCTGTCTGTGGGTGATAGGCTGTGCTCATCGCCAATCTCGAACCCATTGCTGCTTGCAGACTCTTCCAAAAGCGAGAAGTGAACCTCGGATCTCTGTCAGACACTATCGAAACTGGAACCCCATGCAATCTAACCACATGGTCGATATACAACTTCGCCATCTTTTTCATCGAACACCTCACATCATAGGGAATGAAATGGGCTGACTTCGAAAGCCTATCAATCACAACCCAAACAACATCACATCCCCTATTCGATCGAGGTAGATGAGTCACAAAATCCATGGTAATGTGCTCCCAATTCCACTGAGGCACTTCTAAACTCTGTAGCAAACCACCAGGTCTCATTCTCTAGGCCTTGACCTGTTGGCAATTTAAACATCGAGCAATAAATCCAGAGATGTCATTCCTCATTCTTTCCCATCAGTAGTGAGACTTCAAGGCATGATAAATCTTCTTCCCTGCCGCCAAATCTTCAAGGCAAACACTATCGCAGCCAACTCCAAATCATGAACCGGGTACCTCGTCTCGTGAGGCTTCAGCTGTCGAGACGCATACGCAATCACGTACCCGTTCTGCATCAACACACACCCTAATCCACTGAGAGAAGCGTCGGAGCACACAACGAAACCTCCAGATCCAGACGGTAGGGCCAAGACAGGAGCAGTAGTCAACTTCTCCTTCAGCGTCTGAAAACTGTACTCGCACTCATCAGTCCATACAAATCTCTTATCTTTCTGAGTCAACTGCGTCATAGGCCTGGCTATCGAAGAAAACTTCTCAATGAAACGCCTATAGTAGCCGGCCAACCCCAAGAAACTACGGATCTCTGAAATGTTTCGAGGTCTCTCCCAGTTAAGCACTGCTTCGACCTTGCTCGGATCTACAGAAATCCCTTGTGCTGAAATCACGTGACCCAAAAAGATAATCCTGTCGAGCCAAAACTCGCACTTGCTGAATTTGGCATAGAGCTGCGAGTCCCTCAATCTCTGCAATACAAGTCTCAAATGCTCCTTGTGCTCTCTCTTGCTCCTCGAGTACACCAAGATGTCATCTATGAAGACGATTACGAACCGATCGATATACTCGCTGAAGACGCGATTCATCAAATCCATAAAGACAGCGGGGGCATTCGTCAATCCAAACGGCATGACAAGAAACTCAAAATGCCCATATCGAGTCCGGAAGGCTGTCTTCACAACGTCAGCGTCTCTAATTCGCAACTGGTGATAACCAGAGCTGAAATCGATCTTTGAGTATCCTGGGAACTATCAAGTGCATAGATCATGAATCCCGCATTACCTAGCAATAGCAGGCTAAACATCTCCATAGCGGACACTAGGAGAATCTTCGACCTCGAATCCGTGCCGTAGAAATCCCACCTCTCACCCGTATCAGGGCGAAATCTCACCACACCATGGAAGCAATCGACGGTAGCCCTATAGCTAGATAACACGTCCATTCCCAAAATACAGTCGAAATATCTAATCCCCAACACAATCAAATTGGTCATCAACACATGTTCATCAAACCTAATCAGGCAATCTACTACTACCTCTCGGGACCACAGGGTCACACCAGCAGGAGTAGACACAGAAACAACATCACACAGTGGGAAGAACTCAACCCACGCTCAAACACAAATATCTCAGATATGAAAGAGTGTGATGCACCAGTGTCAAACAAAACTCTCGCAGGATAATCATAAATAGAGCATGTACCTCTAATCACCATGCCGGAGTCTCCTCAGCCTGATCTCCTGTCAAGGCGTTCGCCTGCGCCTGCTGGGGAATCTGAAACGGGGGTCGGGAAGGTCCTCCAAAACGTGACGGCTCACGAGGCTAAAAACCAGATCGCTGGGACTGAACAAAAGGTTGCTGTCGCTGAGAAGAAACCCTGCTGCGACTGACCAGTAGACCGCCCTCCAATCGAAGGACACGCTCTAGCGAAGTGTCCCGGCTGACCACAAAGATGGCAGAGTCCTCGGACTCCTCGACACTGCGAAGTCTCATGCCTCCCTCTGCACTGGCTACAGAATCCGCCTCCAGAACCGCTACCTGAACCACTGCCAGAACCAGAGCTCACGGAACCAGAAGAACTCGAATGGCCCTTCTTCTTGAACTGCTTCCCTCTAGGTCTAAACTGCTGGCGACTCGACTGCTGTGACCCCTGAGGAGACTGATACGATTGCGACACCGCCTGAGCTGGCTGAGAAGCACGCACGGTCGTCTGATGCACTGGAGCCTCAGGATCCATCAAACTCTCCTCGATATCAACTGCATTGTTCACAGCTTCCATAAAAGACGCCGGGGACCCAGACAGCACCATTCGATAAAGATCAGGTCTCAACCCTTTCAAGAACTTGTTCCTCTTCGTTCGCTCTTGGTTCGCCACAGCTGGCATGTACACTAGAAGCGCAGAAAACCGCCTCGCATACTCGGCCACACGCATATCACCTTGCTTCAAATTATCAAACTCACGCTCCCGGCTAGCGAAGTAGGACTCTGGAGTGTATTCACTCCCCAAATCAACGTCTGCTGAACACCAATATTCAGTCGACTGAACAGTAGAGATCTTCCAGCAGATACCTCCTTTCTTTCGCTAAGTTCAGCAGCAACGACTACACAAACAATCGCACGAAAACACTTCAAAACGACACCGTTCCCACTTATCAAAACGACGCCGTAGCAAACACCAGCTGACAACAGCTCTCGCAAACAAAACTACCAAGAGCTGGTAACAGCTCTCGCTCTTCAAAACAACCCATCTGCTGGTCGCGAGAAATCACTCAAAACGACGACGCATCTACTAATCCAAACGACGTCACTTCTCAACATTATAGTATTTGCGCGCCTGCTGGTCAGCAGCAACCAACACAACGCGATCTACTACCAGCAGCAAGGAATACGTCACGCCTACGTCACCATATCTGTCGACAGCTCTTGCGACTGATTCCACAAACCATCAGCTGATCACTGTTCACAAGCGCAACTGCTGAATTCAATAGTCAACACTCCAAAATGTTGACTAACACGTGTCACTTCCTCGTTCAATCTCACGCTAAGCGCAACATCTGCCAGCAGCAACTTCAAACTCCGAAACCAAAACCAGCAGCTCTCCTTGCGTCACGCTGACGTCATCTCTGCTGATTCCAATTTCACCAGCAGCAAGCTACAGTAAGGTTGACCTGCGTTGACTCCGCTACAGTAACGTGCTATTAACAGCTTTGCACCAAAAATCGCTACGATTGAATTTCCCAAAAATTAACGCAACGCTCAAAATCAGCAGGGACTTCAAAATCTACGTGATTAATTTCCAAATCAAATCAATTAATCACTAATCCAAATTCTCAATCCTCACAAATATCATATAAATTTATCCTAGTGTTTATAAAGTAAAATGTATAATTGGAATATTCAATACACAAAAATTCACACTCACGCACCAATTTTTCAGATTCTTTAATTTTGTTCTAGAGAAACACGCCCAGAACGGGCAGCTAGCATTCAGCCCATCCCTCTTCCAGTTCCACCGGATGCCGCCGCCGCCCACCTATTAGTGCCGCGCCTTTGAGCTTGGACTCCGCGGCTAATATGAGCTTCGCCGGAACGCCGGACAATTGCTCAAGCCTCTTCAGGGCTTGGCATGTCATCGCCGACTTGGCCCTCAGCCCCAAACACAGAGACGCCGCCAGGCTCAAGCGGAGGGGCCAAGCCTTCCACCGATCCGAACAAACGTCGAAAGCCCTGCAACCAATCCCCACTGCCCCCCGATCACCACCCCCGCCAAGCTTACCGACCCAGTTCAAGAAAATGTCTTCAGTCTTGAAATAATCCACCGGCGGCCTCGACGAAGAACAGGATTTCTTCGGGCCGGTGAACGAGTACTCCTTGGAAGAAGAATTGGAAGACGAAAGCGAATCGAGGTCATCATTTTCGGACTGACTATTGACCAACGGGTGACGGAAATGGCGAGCCACGAGGAAGTTAGCCTGGTGGACCTTAGCATCGCAAGCCCAGCACAGATATGCG
The DNA here is from genome assembly GCA_001598015.1 of Dorcoceras hygrometricum. Taxonomy (NCBI): domain Eukaryota; kingdom Viridiplantae; phylum Streptophyta; class Magnoliopsida; order Lamiales; family Gesneriaceae; genus Dorcoceras; species Dorcoceras hygrometricum. The sequence continues at coordinate 93,524 of KQ990599.1, read as the reverse complement.
GCATCGGAAGGGCAGAACACGGTGGCCACCGCATCGCACAGCTCGCAAATTCGAGGTTCCATGATGAGAAATCAAGGACTTTAGATTGTTGTGGTGAGATTTAACGTACGTACAATTCGTAAATAAGAAAGGACACAGAGAGAGAGATCAGAGGGGGGAAAGTAGAAAGAGTGTACGGTGTGGGAGTGAAAATTGGGAGCTGTATCCAGAGAAGGATATGGTGGTGATAGGAGAGAAGGTCCGGCTATGGCGGAGATTCAAGAAAAAGATCTGCAGAGAGAAAATATATAGAAAATGTAGGATCTTGGTTTTCGATTCTAGTGTTCAGAATTGATGGAAGAAATGCGAAGAATGGTTTATATAAAATGACACCACGACACGATCTATTACTATATTTATGTATGGTGACCGTGTGCTTAGACATATGCACGTGTGTATGTATATATACTATAACTACTAATAATAATATTTTTATTATATATACACCATCATCACAAATTTATATAAACATCAATGTACGTATGTGTTTTGGAAGTGGGAGGGTGGGGTGGCATGACCTACGTCATTTATTATAATCATCATTATTATCATTATTTCATTATACACCACAAAGCAACTCTATCTCTCAAACAAAACAAAAAAATCATTTTGATGTCATCTTGTTTGATTCACGCCCATCTTTGTCCACGTACAGTTGCTCCCCCTCGAACCCACAACTCTCAAATCAACCTCTCAAATGTATCTTGCACCAATCACGATGCTTTTTATTCTTTGTTCAGTAGCTTTACCCGGCGGCAATTTTGTCTTCTAATACCATGTGTAGGATCATGCATACTCCAATACTTTATTTTTTGTGGATACCTCAACCCAAATTAAAATGCTTAAAGACCACTAAAATTTAGTTTCATTTCCATATATAGATCTGTTTAATTATTTTTGTAAGTGGAAGGAGAATAAGAGATGAAACCAGCATGGTGATGTGGCGTTTTGTCTACGTATCACGAGTAGTCTTTTATGGTGAAACACAAATGTCCATGTGTAACGTTTAGGAATTTTACTACCTAAATCGTATGCCTTACTATTTTATTTATTTATTCGCATGAGACATCGAGTTCTTTTTTGAGATTCATGATTTAGATGATGCGAGGTTGGAAAGAAGTTGACGAGGACACCGAGGACTCTCTTTTTTTAAATTCATTCTCGAAGTCATGCCCCATGCCTTGAAACTTTCTATTTTTAGAAGGTGAACATTGGAGAGAAATTTCGTTTTTGACATACTTCTAAATTTTTGCAAACCATGAGGGATTGGGAATTTCATTCTTTTAGATGATTAGCACTTTTGCTACAAAAAAATACAAGTTTACACACTTGCACCTACTCCCCCTAATTTTCGAAAATCCTAGGAGGAAAAGGAGACTTTTTTTTGCGGACACTTTTGTTGTATTGAGTAACAACTTTAACTATTCTAAATAACCCACATAAGACCCTAATATACACCATTATGCAACACAACTCTTTCACAAAAAAAAAATAGAGAAAACCTAGCCTCCACTCCCCTTGTAGCCGCCGCCCCCTTCCCCCCCCCCCCCATCACTCCCATATTCATGTACTCCCCCTAATTTTCGAAAATCCTAGGAGGAAAAGGAGACTTTTTTTTGCGGACACTTTTATTATTTTGAGTAACAAATTTGGCTATTTTAAATAACACCAATAAGACCCCACTAGACACCATTATTCAACACACTTCATTCACAAAAAAAAGTAAAAAAAGAGAAAACCAAGCCCCAATTCCCCCTTGAAGCCGCCGTCCCTCCTTCCCCATTACCCCC
>KQ990599.1:68458-80081 GCA_001598015.1 Dorcoceras hygrometricum | reverse complement strand
TTTCCATTCCATTCAGGAACTGATAGACTCTGTAATAAACCAGCGGGTTTCTTTCTTTCCGCTTTCACCTGCTGGCAAGCACTTTGATTTGAAACAAATTCAGCCACATCAGCCTCATTGTTTCCACCAGTAGTGTTTCTTTAAATCATTATACATTTTCCTGCCACCAGGGTGAATGCTGAATTTACTTCGATGGGCTTCCCTCAAAATCTTATTTTTCACTGATAGCACAAATTCTCATTGGTTTTCTTTCTGTTTCAAATACATACCCAGAAATGCAGCAAGTTTCTATCAAATTAGACACCCCAATCGTAGTCAAAGATAAAACACAAATCTTCCTACTCAGAGCATCAGCTGCTGAATTCGATTTCCCTGGATAATACATGATCTCACAATCAAAATCTTTCAATAAATCCAGCCATCTTCGTTGTTTCATATTCAATTCTGACTGGGAAAATAGATACTTTAGACTCTTATGATCAGCACCCCAATCGTAGTCAAAGATAAAACACAAATCTTCCTACTCAGAGCATCAGCTGCTGAATTCGATTTCCCTGGATAATACTTGATCTCACAATCAAAATCTTTCAATAAATCCAGCCATCTTCGTTGTTTCATATTCAATTCTGACTGGGAAAATAGATACTTTAGACTCTTATGATCAGAAAATATCTCAAATTTCTCGCCATACAAATAATGTCGCCATATATTCAATGCAAACACGATAGCTGCCAATTCAAGATCATGAATTGGATATCGAATTTCATGCGGTTTTAGCTGTCTTGAGGCGTATGCAATCACATGACCTCGCTGCATCAAAACACACCCCAATCCTTGGTGAGATGCATCGCAATATACTACAAATCCACCAGTACCCAAAGGAATTGTTAACACTGGTGCAGTAGTTAATCTCTTCTTCAATTCAAGAAAACTATTCTCACATGCTTCTGACCAAACAAAGGGTGCATTTTTCTGTGTCAACTGAGTTATAGGCTTTGCAATACTTGAGAAATCCTGAATAAATCGACGATAATACCCTGCAAGACCCATAAAACTTCGAATTTCCGGCACAGATCTCGGTCTAGGCCAATTGATTACTGCCTCTGTCTTACTGGGATCAACTGAAATGCCATCGCCAGAAATAATATGCCCAAGAAAGACTACTCTTTGTAACCAAAATTCACATTTCGACAGCTTAGCATACAATTTCTCATCTCTCAAAGTCTGCAATACTGTTCGAAGATGACTCGCATGATCATTCAAATTCTTTGAATAGATTAGAATATCATCAATAAATACGATCACAAAATCATCAAGGTATCTTTGGAAGACTCGGTTCATTAGACTCATGAACACTGCTGGTGCGTTAGTCAATCCAAAAGGCATAACCACGAATTCATAGTGACCGTATCTTGTTCGAAAGGCAGTCTTCGATATGTCTTCATCTCTTACTCGCAATTGATGATATCCCGATCTCAAATCGATCTTTGAATACATTATCGAACCCTGCAACTGATCAAATAAATCGTCTATTCGTGGCAAAAGGATATTTATTCTTTATCGTTGCCTTGTTCAGTTGCCGGTAATCAATACATAGCCTCATTGATCCATCTTTCTTACGTACAAATAATACTGGAGCACCCCAAGGAGAAACACTTGGTCTAATGTATCCCTTGGTGAGAAGATCTTCCAGCTGGTCTTTCAATTACTTTAGCTCAATTGGTGCCATTCGATATGGTGCTTTTGATATTGGTTGTGTACCTGGCATCAATTCAATGCTAAAGTCTACCTCTCGATATGGAGGTAATCCCGGGATCTCATCAGGAAAAACATCAGCAAACTCGCAAACCACTGGTATATCAACCAGATTCGGGCTACTTTTCTTCGTGTCTATTGCATAAATCAGAAATCCCTCCGCTCCTTTCTGCAATAGATTATTCATTGTAATAGCAGATACCAAAGGAATTCTGGCTCGTGATCCCTTACCATAGAATTTCCATTCATCAGTTTTCTCTGGTTTGAATCGAACCACCTTCTGAAAACAATCTACTGTTGCTCTATACTTGGTTAACATATCTATGCCCACGATACAATCAAAATCAGATAATCCGAGCACAACACAATCAATTTCAATTGCGTGACCCTCAAACTGCAACACACAATTTCTAACAGCAGTGATCGATAACATCCCTTTCCCCAGAGGTGAAGAAACCGATACTATTTCAGCTAAGGGTTCAGCAGACAACTTATGTGCTACAACAAAATTCTCAGAGATGAAGGTGTGTGATGCACCAGTATCAATTAAGACATAAGCTGGAAATTTGCACAAGTAGCAGTTACCTGCAATAACATCATCTGGGGCTGCCTGTGCTTGCTCCTCGGTCAATGCAAACACTTTTGCTTGTTGCTTAGGAGGTTGGCTCACTGTCTGGCTTCCTCCTTGTCTACTTTGTTGTGGATTTTGAGGTTGATACGAATGTACAGAAGAGGCTTGCCTTTCTGGTGTTGGCATTGTTCTTGCTGCTGCTGAATTCTGGAAATTCCCAGAATTACGTTGAGGACATATTCTCGCGAAATGTCCCGGTTGATTACAAATACGGCAAAGGCCAGACACTCCTCTAAATTGTTCTGTAGCATGTCTACCTCCACACTTGGTACAATAATCTCCCGATTGGTGTCCAGCTCCCAGTTGTTTGAATTCACTTGAACTGGAGGAGCTACTGGTACCGGAACGTTTGAATTGTTTTCCTTTTCCTTTAAAGAAATTTTTCTTTTTCCCGCTGCTGCTGCTTCCAGCGTCGAAGCGAGGGGGTGGTGGAATCTGTGGGTTCTCTTGTGCTTTGGCTGCTGCTGGCACAAATTGTGCTCTTCGCTGCCTTAGCAATCCAGCTTCTGCTCCTTTTGCTCGGTTCAACGCATCAACAAAAGTATTTGGTCTTCCAGTATTTACCAAGGTAAATACATCGGGATTCAATCCATTAATGAATTGATCCGCTTGTGCTTCATCATTCATAGCAACATGTGGCGCAAATTTCAGTAAACTTGTGAACTTGGCAACGTAATCCTCTATATTCAACTGCCCTTGTCGTAAGTTCGCAAATTCCGCTCCTTTATCCTTCCTATACGGTGTATAATCAGTTTCACCCGACGCTCATCAGTGTAATCAAGTGCTTCGAACAACTGTTCAATATCTTCCAACCAGTTTTCACAGTCAATAGCACTTTCTGTTCCTGTCAATGACGGTGGTTTAAACGGCTGTCACTCACTTGTGTTACGCCTATGTGAGAAAGGCTACAAACACAGAGTTTAACGTCTTCGTGCTTGGACGGGATCTGATTTTTGTTTGTGATTCACTCGCTAATCAATTTCGCACATCTCTCAAAATATGAGAGTGAATCTGTGTGTGTGAGATTTTACAGTGTATCACTCAACTCTCAAAAGAATAAATCTCACACACTGGGAAAATGCTCTTCAATAGCTGATTGAGACTCAGCAGTAGACACTCGTTATGCGCTCCTCTCTAATGGCGGTTTATTGCTTCGTCTCCAATTTTCTTCCCTCTGTATTTTGCACTGTGCTAATTAATCTATCAAAAATCCCCCTCTCTTCAACAGTGCTTCTTGTATTTATATGGCTGTTTGAATTTCTTCCCGTTAGACACAATTTTTCTTCTGTTTAAATGTGTTCCTTAAAGTACCGACAGTGAGTTGTCCTTGTGTCCTTTTCTTTTGCAGGCTTTTTGTCATCTTGTGATTTTGCCTTTATTTTCCAGCAGCTGGTGCAACTTCATTAGTTGAACTATACCAGCAGCTGGTATATCTTTCCTTTAGCGCAACAGCTTCTCTTCTGTTTCTTTATCTTCTCAACTGCTGATTTCTCCTCATTCAATCGTCTTCTTCTAGCTCTCATCTGCCAGACTTCTTCTATTCATCCAACTGCCCAACTACTTAAACTGCTTCGCTCACTTCTTTATAACATCTCTGTTTCACTGTTGATATTTTGAATATTTGCAACAACTGCTTTGCAAATATTTATTCTGCTCAATGTTCAACGACCGAGATCATTTGTTCCTACTGCCTGCTGCTTCACGCTTTCTTCGACTTCTGTTAACTACTGCTGGTTTCTTTTCCTTAGCGCAAGACTAGCGTCTGGTTCCAAATTCTTCAACACAACGTCTGGTATTTCCTTTACAGTGCAACGCCTGATTTATTCCTTCTGTGCAGCGTCTGGTTCCAAATTCTTTAGCTGCGTCTGGTTCCAAATCCTCGCAACTGGTTTTTCTTTAGCTATGCGCTGCGTCTGGTTGTACCTTCACAACGTCTGGTATTTAATTCACTGTAGCTCTCGACTGGTAGTTACACTGAGACTGTCGACTGATAATATAAACTATCGACTGATTTTTAGCGCTAGTTCAAACGCTGTCGTTTTAACTTATTCGAACGACATCGTTTTGCTATCGCTAACGACAAGTACCATCGACTGGTTAATCGAACAACTGTAGCTATCTGCTGATTCTTCTGGAAAGGTGTATCTACTGAAATACCAGCGGGTGAATATACGCAAACACCAACGGCTGAATTTTACCGTTAGTCCAAGACGCCGTCGTTTCATCTTAAACAAACGCTGTCGTTTTACAATCCTTAACGAAACACGCTATCTCTCAAATGCTTGCGCCTGAATCACTGTAGCTCGCAGCTGAATCACTGTAGCTTGCGACTGAATCACTGTAGCTCACAGCTGATAAAATCTTTTCTTCTCACGACTGGACAGATTCTGCTTCATGATAGTTTTCTTCGATAGCTAACATCTGTACACTAAGTAGAAACATTAGTAACACAATAACAGGTTTTGTGTAATTCAAAACTTAATCTGGATCACTTTACACAGATCCATCAATCTCTCCCTTTTTGATTTACACAAAACCTCAAATAATAAATGCATGATCTAACAATTCTCTCCCTTTTTGTGGGAATCAAAAAGGGTTAGAAATCTGGTCTTCCCGATGAATTTTAAAATGAAGCTCTCCCTACACTGCCACACCAAAAACCGTGACAGCAGGAATTATTTTTAGATTTGAAAATAAAAGAATTTTTGAAAGAACCTTATGCATGAATGTTAATTTTGAAAAGGAAGAAACGAACAAAGACTGATGCACAAACAAATAGCTCAAATTAATAGAGACTAAGAGATAAATAAATTCACTCTCCCTGTCTTTTTTAACATCAGCAGCTGAAATTTCCGCATACCAGAAAGTTTGAAAAATTTTCAGAGCACTTTAAATATTGTTTCAAATAAGAACATGTGCTACTGAGTCACTCACATATGAAGGATCAGAAAGAGAATGTGACAGCTAAAGCTCAGATTTTCTTTAATTTATCCTATTTCGTCCCATGTGCTGTCACCGAGCCTCGCTCCAGGTGAACTTATAGCCCAACCGAAATAGGATCTTGGCATCCACACGGAACTCGCGCATTCCGTGTTAGCTCGACAAAAGAAAACAGTTCTATATATAAAACAAATCATTTTCATCTGGCATTCATAATATAAGCTTCTCAAAAACATTTAAAACATTTTAAAAACATAGCACATGCGTTTTAAAATAAATGCTCGTTCAAGAACAACCCGCTCTGATACCACTTGTTAGGACCGAAAAACAACTTAACAGCGCTGCTATTGAAAGATAAAAATTTTGCGCTGCTATTATGAGGTGCAATACCTCGGGTTCTTGAACATTAAAACAGAACACCGGAGACAGATCTGGTATGTGATAAAAACATGCGGAAAACACCAGAACTGAATCCTAATTTTAAAACTCAACACAAACAGATTTCTGTTTACAGAAATCTGTTCGACTACTGTGTGTGCAACTGAAGTGTTATGCAATGCTAAATAAAATGCTTATGCGGAAGTAAATAACAGAATACAATACACAGCTTATTTGTTTATGGAAGTTCGGACATCAATGTCCTACGTCTCCCCTTCTTCCTCCTCGAAAGGTTCCACTAGAAGATTTGATCTACACATCGTGTACAGACCCGATCCTGCAACCAGCAGCTGCGAGAACTCCTAGACTCCACCAGCCCTCGGCTCTCACTCACTTGTTTTACGCCTATGTGAGAAAGGCTACAAACACAGAGTTTAACGTCTTCGTGCTTGGACGGGATCTGATTTTTGTTTGTGATTCACTCGCTAATCAATTTCGCACATCTCTCAAAATATGCGAGTGAATCTGTGTGTGTGAGATTTTACAGTGTATCGCTCAACTCTCAAAAGAATAAATCTCACACACTGGGAAAATGCTCTTCAATAGCTGATTGAGACTCAGCAGTAGACACTCGTTATGCGCTCCTCTCTAATGGCGGTTTACTGCTTCGTCTCCAATTTTCTTCCCTCTGTATTTTGCACTGTGCTAATTAATCTATCAAAATCCCCCTCTCTTCAACAGTGCTTCTTGTATTTATATGGCTGTTTGAATTTCTTCCCGTTAGACACAAGTTTTCTTCTGTTGAAATGTGTTCCTTAAAGTACCGACAGTGAGTTGTCCTTGTGTCCTTTTCTTTTGCAGGCTTTTTGTCATCTTGTGATTTTGCCTTTATTTTCCAGCAGCTGATGCAACTTCATTAGTTGAACTATACCAGCAGTTGGTATATCTTTCCTTTAGCGCAACAGCTTCTCTTCTGTTTCTTTATTTTCTCAACTGCTGATTTCTCCTCATTCAATCTTCTTCTTCTAGCTCTCATCTGCCAGACTTCTTCTATTCATCCAACTGCTCAACTACTTAAACTGCTTCGCTCACTTCTTTATAACATCTCTGTTTCACTGTTGATATTTTGAATATTTGCAACAACTGCTTTGCAAATATTTCTTCTGCTCAATGTTCAACGACCGAGATCATTTGTTCCTACTGCCTGCTGCTTCACGCTTTCTTCGACTTCTGTTAACTACTGCTGGTTTCTTTTCCTTAGCGCAAGACTAGCGTCTGGTTCCAAATTTTTCAACACAACGTCTGGTATTTCCTTTACAGTGCAACGCCTGATTTATTCCTTCTGTGCAGTGTCTGGTTCCAAATTTCTTTAGCTGCGTCTGGTTCCAAATCCTCGCAACTGGTTTTTCTTTAGCTATGCGCTGCGTCTGGTTGTAACTTCACAACGTCTGGTATTTAATTCACTGTAGCTCTCGACCGGTAGTGACACTGAGACTGTCGACTGATAATATAAACTATCGACTGATTTTTAGTGCTAGTTCAAACGCTGTCGTTTTAACTTATTCGAACGACATCGTTTTGCTATCTCTAACGACACGTACCATCGACTGGTTAATCGAACAACTGTAGCTATATGCTGATTCTTCTGGAAAGGTTATCTGCTGAAATACCAGCGGGTGAATATACGCAAAAACCAACGGCTGAATTTTACCGTTAGTCCAAGACGCCGTCGTTTCATCTTAAACAAACGCTGTCGTTTTACAATCCTTAACGAAACATGCTATCTCTCAAATGCTTGCGCCTGAATCACTGTAGCTCGCAGCTGAATCACTATAGCTTGCGACTGAATCACTGTAGCTCACAGCTGATAAAATCTTTTCTTCTCACGACTGGACAGATTCTGCTTCATGACAGTTTTCTTCGATAGCTAACATATGTACACTAAGTACAAACATTAGTAACACAATAATAGGTTTTGTGTAATTCAAAACTTAATCTGGATATGTTTACACAGATCCATCATTGGGATTCAAAATTGCCACTGGTAGAGTTTGCCTACAACACAGATCCATCATTGGGATTCGAAATTGCCACTGGTAGAGTTTGCCTACAATAACAGTTTCCAAGCTTCGATTCAAATGGCTCCATATTAAGCACTCTATGGCCGAAAGTGTAGAACACCACTTCATTGGGATGAAGTTGGTGAAAGAGCTGGCGTAGGACCAGATGTTGTGGAGCAAACAGCAGCAGCTGTTAGAAAAATAAGAGAAAGAATGAAAGCTGCTCAAAGTCGACAGAAAATTTATGCAGATAATCGAAGAAGGGAACTGAATTTTGAGACAGGTGATCACGTATTTTTGAGAATAGCTCCAATGAAAGGAGTTATGTGTTTTGGAAAGAAAGGGAAACTGAGTCCAAGGTATATTGGACCATATGAAATTTTGGAGAAGATAGGAACATTAGCCTATCGATTAGCACTGCCACCGCAGCTGTCAGCAATACACAATGTTTTTCATATATCATCTTTGAGGAAATACGTTCCCAACCCTTCGCATGTGCTAAGTCATGAACCAATCCAATTAGCACTAGACTTGAGCTACGAAGAGCGACCAGAAATAATTCTCCTCCGAGAAATTAGAAGGCTAAGAAATCGTAGCATTTTTATGGTTAAGGTACAATGGACTAACCAGTCGGAGCGAGAAGCAACGTGGGAAACAGAAACTGATATGCTAAGTCTTTACCCTTATATATTTGGTACGTAAATTTCGAGGACGAAATTTCAATAAGGAGGGTAGAGTTGTAACGCCCCAAAATCCATAGGACCACATTATGCATATTGTTCATTTTATAGATTTAAAATGGCATGTTGAAATGTTATGCATTTCTGTTTTAAGTGATTTCAGAAAAATAGATGTGACGTAGCTGGTTTCAGTGGATGACTCCAAGGGTGATGCACGAGCAGTTTTTAAGGGGATTGAAAATATCTTTAAGGAGGACAAATGATTTCTTTTGAAAAAGGTTTGGTGTTTTACAAATTAAAATGAGAGGAAGAGAATTTTACTAAATTTTATAAGTGTGTCGTGCTTGATTTCACAAGTAGCTTGCCACTAATCCCTTTCATACAAAAACCTGTTTTGAAAGTAAGATTCTCATCATTTGCAAAGAAAATATTTAGTGTTCTTCAAAATATTCTCCAGAAAAGTACTTGTGTTGCTTAAGGAGAAGATTTCTGCAGGAATCGGTTGCTGTTTTAAGGCAAGTAAAAGCTGATTCTTGACTCACCATTTAAAGCATATATTGATGTTTTCTGAGTCTCCTTGCCTATATGTTACAGTATGTTTAAAGTTCATGTTTAAAATGATTTATACATAAAAGAAGGAAAGAAAGATGGGTTCAAAATGATGTTTTGATGCTTCCAAATGTTTTCCAGAAAGTTTATGATGTTTTAAAGTACTGAGGGTTCGAGTTTAATCCAAGAATGTTTATGAATGTTCTTCCTTTCAGTAGTTGTAATATCAGAATTTGATAATTATGTAATCGGTAGTTGCTAGTTAAATCAGTATAAAGTCTGGTTTGATAGGCAACGACTGATAGCTTAGTTGTTGTTTTGATGTTACAAATATCAAGTCAAATTTCAGCAGTTGCGTTGTTTTCGTAAAATCAGTAGTTGCACTGTTCATTCCAGCAGTTGCATTCCATTGTAGTATTCCAGCAGTTGCACTATTCACTTCTAAAGTACTATTCATTGTTACTCGTACTATTCCTTGCGTCTGGTTATTTAGCAAAAATCCTTGCGTCTGGTTTCACGTATGTTAGCGCTTTTCTTGCGACTGGTTGATGCACTAACGACGTCGTTTCCTTAAGTTGTAGCTGTCAACAGATAGTTACTGTTCATGTTAGCAGATATTCTTACGTCATTATGTCTGTTTCCTACTTCAACGATGTCGTTTCATTTAATACGTTTGTTTTTAGTAAAAAGACCTTGCAGCTGGTTTCTTTTAGCACAACCCGTGAACAGTAGAAATCTGTTTTGTTTCATAGTACTGTTCCATTTTCTTGCGACTGGTTCCTGTCTTGCGACTGGTTCCTATTCATTGCGACTGGTTTCTATTACGACTGGTTTCATTTCAATGATATGTTTCCAAAAGCTGAATTCGATACTCAGTAAAATTTTAAAGTGGAAGCAAGAGTTTTTAAATGATGGAACCCGAGGATTTTAAGAAAGAAAGTTTAAAGAAAATGATGTTAAAGGAACAAAAAGTTTATTTTAAAGATTTATGGCAAAGATAACAGACGGTCATAATGGGTGAGGTGAGCAGCTATCAGTTTCCCTCCCATAAAGAGAAGGGTGAGCAGTCGTCTATATGTCGGTTGCCCTAACGCAAAGAAGCCAAAGGCTAAGGCTGATATCAGTAGTCACTTGATCAGGTGCAACACGGACCTAAGGAGAGCTTCTGAGCCATAAATCTAAGGAAAATGATATTGATGTTGAGATCTGGGCTATTATCCCCTGTCTCCAAGTTTATGAAAGAAAGAATGAATGTTTATGAAATGTTTACGAAACAAAATGATATTGATCATTGATGTTCCTTTAACTTATGTATTGATCAGATGTCCACCTGCGTATTTGAACTTGTTATTATTCAGGTTTTACTTACTGAGCCCCTAGGCTCATTAGCTTTTAAAATGGTGCAGGTGCGACAGCTGGAGAGCGAACAGATGGTGAAAATTGAATCAGCTGCTGGGTGGTGTGTGTTTGTCAAAGGCCAACGTTTTCCGTGTCATAGCTGATGTTGTTTTGTTTTAAAATGTACTGTATTAAATCAGTTGCAACAGTTGTACATTTATATAGAATATCAGCTGTTGTAAATCGCAATTGCAATTTATAAGAAAGGCTGATGTTGTTTTGTTTTAAAATGTACTGTATTAAATCAGTTGCAACAGTTGTACATTTATATAGAATATCAGCTGTTGTAAATCGCAATTGCAATTTATAAGAAAGTCTGTTTTTCCGCAAATGTTTCCAGTAGTTGGCGCGCAATTGAGTATCTGTTAGATTTTGTTTTCATGTTTTCAGTTTCTTTCAAAGTTATAAGAAATACAGCTTATAACAAATTGTCTTTCAGCCCTTCTTTTTTTTCGAAAATTTTTATTTACCCCAATTCGTGATTCCCGTGGGTTCGGGCGTCACAACATGGTATCAGAGCAACGTTCCTGAGATAAACTGTAACGCCCCAAAATCCATAGGACCACATTTATGCATTTTATTGATTTTATGGGCCAAATTGGCAATTTTAAATGTTATATATTTGCTGATTTATTGGGGTTAGCAGGTAAGATGCGCTGCGGCTGGTACCAGCAGGCAACTCCAATGAGCGATGCACGAGCTGGATTTTAAATCGATTGGAAAATGTTTTAAGGAGGTGAAATGCTTTCTTTAGGAGAAGGTTTGGTGTTTTACAAATTAAAATGATATGAAGGGAATTTTACTAAATTTTAGAGGTGTGTCATGCTTGATTTCACAAGTAGCTTGCCACTAATCCTTTTCATATAAAAACCTGTTTTCAAAGTAAGATTTTCATCATTTGCAAAGAAAAGTTTTAAAGTGTTCTTCAAAGAAATTCCAGAAGAGTTCGTGCGTTGCTCAAAGGGAGGATTTCTGCAGGAATTAGCTGTTGTCGCAAAGCTTTGTTTAAGGCAAGTAAAAGCTGATCGTTTGCTACACCATTTAAAGCATATATTGTTGTTTTTATGGATCTGCTTACCTGTATGTTTAAGTTGTGTTTAAAGTTCATGTTTGAAATGATTAGACATGAAAAGGAAAGAATGATGGGTTCGAAAATGATGTTTTGATGTTTATGATGTCTTCCAGAAAGTTTATGATGGTTTAAAAGTACTGAGGATTCGAGTTTATTTCCA
>KQ990599.1:2964-14328 GCA_001598015.1 Dorcoceras hygrometricum | reverse complement strand
CGTGACTCCCATGGGGATTGGGGCGTCACAAACATGGTATCAGAGCATGGTCCAGAGATAAACACACGCACTCCTTGCTGGAGCAGATTTCATCGACCGTCTCTTCGGGGCAGTGAGTTTCTTTTATGTTTTAGAGCATGTATTTTTTATTCTTGCATGTTCTGATGTTCTTATGTGGTGGATTACGGGCTATAGATTAAGATGTCTGGCCGAGGAAGAGGGAGGAATATCCCAGTAGATGAATCCAGTCCTGATAGCAACACTAGCATTGCCCAAATTTTAAGGCTGCTGGTAGAACAGCAGGGTAGAGGTAATGGACAATCCTCTAGTAGTAGAGGACCCAACAATGGTGACCCTCAAGAACGATTTCGAAGACAGAAGCCAAGGGAGTTTAGCGGCACAACAGATTCGTTTGTCGCCGAAATCTGGATTAAATCCATGGAAGTGATATTCGAGTATCTCCAGACGCCTGACTTAGAAAGATCCAGATGTGCGATTTATATGTTGAGAGATGATGCGATGCTCTGGTGGGAAGGAGCAAAGCTTACCGTAGATGTAAAAAATCTCCCCTGGGAGGAATTCAAGCGGGTGTTCTTTGAACAATATTTTATAGAGGATAAGAGGTCTGAATTGAAAAGAGAGTTCTTGATGATCAAGCAAGGGGACATGACTGTCCAGGAATATGTTCGAAAGTTCGAACGTGGATGTTATTTTGTACCGTTGATTGGAGATGATCCTAAGGAGAAATTGCGACATTTTGTCGATGTATTGAAACCAGCGCTTAGGCATGATGTGAGACTGGTAGAACCAAAGGATTATCGAGGAGTAGTGGACAAGGCTCTAAGAGCTGATCAAGATTGGAAAGCAGTTGTGTAGGAGCGACAACGGAAGAGGCAGGCTTTCCAACAGAAAGACCAGCGACCGCCCAAGAAACCATACAAGAACCAGCAGCGGTTGCAGGAACAAAAGCCTCAGGAGCAGAAACCTTTGGTTGTGCAACCCATTAGTGCGGTTTCAGCAGTTGGAAACAGGCCTCAGTGTCCCAAGTGTCAGAAGAACCACCCTGGTCCATGTAGTAAGGGACAAAATGTTTGTTACAGATGTGGATTGTCAGGGCATGTTATTAAGGACTGCCCGAAATCAAAGCAGATGGTGACCAGCAGAGCTTACGTCATGACAACCGAGCAAGCCAATCCAGATTCTACAGTGGCTACGGGTAAGATTTTGATCGCTGGAATTCCCTCCTTAGCTCTAATAGATTCAGGTGCGACACATTCCTTTATAGCAGCGGACTTTGCTAAGAAATTACCTGTCAAACCCGATCAGTTAACTATGGGATTTTGCGTGATTGTGCCCTCTGGGGAAGAGCTGATATCTCATGATTTGTTTCGTAACTTAGAACTTAAGATTTTTTATAAGCTTATCATCTTTAGCAGCTTCTAACAAGCCCCATCTTTCAGATGTTGAATTAGTGAGCGAATTCCCCGAGGTCTTTCCAGAAGACATATATGGACTGCCACCTGATAGAGAATTGGAGTTTGCAATTGATTTAGTGCCAGGAGCATCACCCATTTCTAGACCACCTTATCGTCTTGCTCCATCAGAGATGAAAGAACTAAAAGAGCAAATACAAGAGCTGTTAGACAAGGGCTTTATTCGACCAAGTACATCACCATGGGGAGCCCCTGTTTTGTTCGTCAAGAAGAAGGACGGGAGTCTAAGGCTGTGTATAGACTATAGAGAGTTGAATAAGTTGACAATTAAGAATAAATATCCTTTGCCTAGAATTGAGGACCTGTTCGATCAGTTGAAGGGATCGATAGTTTTCTCTAAGATTGATTTAAGGTCTGGTTATCACCAATTGAAGATAAAACCAGCAGCTGTTTATAAAACAGCCTTTCGAACACGATATGGTCATTATGAAATTTTGGTAATGCCTTTCGGACTCACTAACGCCCCCTCAGCTTTTATGAACTTGATAACAGAGTTTTCCAACCATTTCTAGATCAGTTTGTAGTGGTATTTATCGATGATATTTTGGTGTATTCCAAGAATAGACTTGAGCACGCAAACCACTTAAGAACAGTGCTTCAGATTTTGAAAGACAAGCAGTTGTTCGCCAAGTTTAGTAAGTGTGATTTTTGGTTGGAGAATGTGTCTTTTCTTGGACATATTATATCCAAAGATGGATTGGAAGTAGACCCAGCAAAGGTGGAAGCCGTTCGCGACTGGCCGGTACCAACATCAGTTACAGAGGTTAGGAGTTTTCTGGGTCTAGCTGGTTACTACAGGCATTTCATTAAGGGATTTTTGAAGATATCTGTTCCCTTAACCTCGCTGACTAGAAAGTTGAGCAAATTTGAATGGAACCCCGACTGCCAAACCAGCTTTGAGCAATTAAAGCAGGCGTTGATTGAGGCTCCTGTGCTAACAATGCCATCCGATAAAGGGAAATTCGTCATCTACACAGATGCGTCGAAGTTAGGATTGGGAGCTGTTTTGATGCAAGATCGTAGAGTAATTTCCTATGCTTCCCGGCTGTTGAAAAATCACGAAAGAATTACCCCACTCACGACCTAGAGCTGGCAGCAGTTGTTTTTGCCTTAAAGATTTGGAGGCATTATTTGTATGGGGAGAAATGTGAGATATTCACGGATCACAAAAGCCTGAAATACTTCTTCACTCAGAAGGAATTAAACATGAGGCAGAGGAGATGGCTGGAGTTGGTGAAAGATTATGACTGCACGATCAGCTACCATCCAGGTAAGGTTAACGTGGTTGCTGACGCTTTAAGTAGAAAGTCTGTGGGACTAGCACAACTCATCGTCCACAAACCATTAGCAGCTGATATCGAGAAATTTGGCTTAGAACTGGTTCCCAGTAGCTGCAATTCAGTCGTAGCTGATATCTCAGTGAGATCAAATTTGTTGGACCAAATTCGTGAGTGGTCAGTTGAGAGATGAGCAACTACAGAAGTGGGTTAAGCAAGATAGGAAAAGAGGCGGCAACCTCTATTTTTCAGACGATGGCATTATCAGATTTCAAGGAAGAATTTGGGTACCGCAAGTGGATACTTTGAGATCAGTTTTGATGGAAGAAGCTCATACAACCCCATACTCTGTGCATCCGGGAAGTACTAAGATGTATAAAGACCTTCAGAAGTTGTACTGGTGGCCGGGTATGAAAAGAGATGTTTCCAAATTTGTTTCTGAATGCTTAACGTATCAACTGGTGAAAGCTGAACACCAGTGACCAGCAGGGATGTTGAAGCCGTTGCCTATTACGGAGTGGAAGTGGGAATGTATTGCTATGGACTTTGTGATTGGATTACCTAGGACTGCCCAATGTTATAATTCTATTTGGGTCATTGTAGATAGACTTACGAAATCTGCTCATTTCTTGCCCGTGAAGACAACCTACGATGTGAGCAGGTATGCAGAGTTGTATGTGAAAGAGATTATCAGACTTCATGGTGTTCCTGTATCGATTGTATCTGATAGGGATTCCAAGTTCACGTCTGCATTTTGGGAAACTTTGCATCGAGCTTTGGGAACCAAGTTGACATTTAGTACAGCCTTACCGATGGACAATCAGAAAGAGTGATCCAGATTTTAGAGGATTTACTCAGAGCATGTATTACAGATTTCTCAGAAAGTTGGGATTTGAAACTACCATTGGTGGAATTTGCGTACAACAAAAGTTTTCAAGCTTCTATCCAGATGGCACCATACGAAGCTCTATATGGACGCAAATGTAGAACGCCTCTTCATTGGGATGAGATAGGAGAGCGAGATGGTCTAGGACCAGATTTGGTGGAGCAAACCGTGAGTGTTGTTAGAAAAATTAAGGAAAGAATGAAAGCTGCTCAAAGTCGACAAAAGAGTTATGTAGATAATAGACGAAGGGAACTAAGTTTTGATGTTGGTGATCACGTCTTTTTGAAAGTAGCTCCAATGAGGGGAGTGATGCGTTTTGGAAAGAAGGGAAAATTGAGTCCCAGATATGTAGGTCCCTATGAGATTCTGGACAAAGTAGGAACATTGGCCTATCGATTAGCACTGCCGGTGCATCTATCCTCAGTGCATAATGTATTTCATGTGTCAGCTTTGAGGAAGTATGTTCCCCACCCATCGCACATATTGAGTGTTGAACCAATCCATTTAGCACCATATTTGAGTTATGAAGAGCAACCTGAGAAGATCCTTCTTAGGGAGATTAGGAAGCTGAGGAACCGCAACATTCCAATGGTTAAATTACATTGGTCGAATCAAACCGAACGAGAAGCTACGTGGGAGACGGAAGCTGATATGCGTAGTCGTTACCCAGATTTGTTCGGTAAGTAAATTTCGAGGACGAAATTTTTATAATGTGGATAGAGTTGTAGCGCCCCAAAAAAATCCATAGGACCACAAATTCTCATCTTCATAATTTGAGGATTCATTTCTAATTTCAGATTTCAGCTTGTTTGCTTAATTGAAAAGCTGATTTCTTATTTTTTTTCCAGATGCGAGACATGATGCAAGGTCTGACCAGCTGTTACTCCAAGCATCAGCTGGGTGATTTTGGAGGTTGAAAATAAAATGAATTTCGAGTGGAAGGATGACTTTTATTAAAATGAGAGTATTGTTTTAACAAATTAAAATAGTAACAGGGGATTTTTAGTAAATTCTGGAGAAGTAGGTGTGGAACACCATGCCTACTCAAGTGTTTTTCCCCTGTTACAAGTCAGACTCCCATGCCTATGGTACATTGGACTATAAGATCAAAGTTTGTAAGAAAAATCTTTAATTTCATCAAAGAAACCATAGGAAACTCGTTGTGGTGCTTGGAGAGACTTGCTGCTAGACCCGCTGTGTTTTCGTGTTCTCCTGTATTGAGGCAAGTAAATCTGATTCTTGCTACACCCATGAAAGCATATGTATTTTTTTACTTCGTTTTTAAATTCCTTGCCTAAGTTTTGTTTAATATCAGCCTTTGTTCATAGTTTGCTGATATTGAATTGTATGTTTAATGAGTGGGTTCACGGTGAATGTATGTTTGGAATTAAAACGGTATTTTACGGAGTTGTTGATGTTGATTTTGAAACGCTGAGCATTTCAGATTCCAACTCATGGAAAATTATGATGTTCTTCTTTTCTTTGGTGAATGACAACGTCCGAATTTGACTCCACGAAGTTGAAAATGCTAGTCGAACCAGAACTAAGTCTGGTTTGATAGGTAAATTCTAATATTGTGGATGTTTTTCGTGATGTTCGTATTTTCATAACCATCAGCTGGTTTACTGTTCATATCGTATTCCATAACCATAAGCTGGTTTACTGTTCATATCGTATTCCATAACCATCAGCTGGTTACTGTTTCTTGCGACTGGTTACTGTTGCTTGCGACTGGTTACTGTTGCTTGCGACTGGTGTCTATTGTGAATGATTCTTTACCCTACGTACCTCACTACTGATTTACATCCAGCGTCTGGTTTTCTTTCATCTGCTGATTTCCATTTCCCAACGACTGGTTGTTCTTGAACCAACGACTGGTTGATCTACTGTTACTTCGTTGACCCAATTAATTGTGTTGACCACCGATATGTACCCAACGACTGATCTACTGTTCACATCAGCTGGTTTTCTTGCCAACAACTGAAATTATCCCAATAACTGATTTCTTATGTCTCAGCTGGATGCTCAGTGAAAAAGATTTTCAAAGGAAGTATGAGTTTTAAAAATGAAGCGAACCCAGATGCTAAGATTCGAGTTCGTTCAATATGTGTTTTAAGGAAGAAAGTTTCAATTTAAGAATTTATGGCTTAGATAACAGACGGTCCGTATGGGAAGGGTGAGCAGCAGACGAGAGGGTCGGTTGCCCCTTCATAGTGGGTGAGATTTCACCATATTGTAACTGATATCAGTAGTCATTCGATCGAGTGCAATGGTACCTAAGTAGAGCTTCTGAGCCATAAGTCTAATGAAAATGATAACGCTGGAATTTGAATTCATTTCCAGAACAAAAGTTATAATGAATGATATTTTATGACTTATTTTAAAACTGTGATGTCTTATGTTTTACACCTGCATATTATGCTTGTTACTCTCAGTTTTGCTTGCTGAGCCCCTAGGCTCACTAGCTTTATTGGTGCAGGTGAGTCGGCGCCGGAGCAGGTGGGAGGTGAAGTTTGAACCAGTAGCGACGTGTTAGTGTTTATCGAAGGCCTGCGTTTCCGCAATGTTCATTTTGTATTTTGCTATTTTTGTTGTCTATGATCTTAGTCAAATCTGTATTGAGATCCGTTACAACAAAGATGAATTCAAATAGAGTTCAGTAGTTGTAATATCGCGACTTCGCATTTTGTACTTCGAAATTGTAATGAAGTCTGGTATTATTTTATGGCGCCAATGGTTGTATTTCGATTTTTTTTTATTGAGCAAGGCAATACAGCTTGTTCTAATTATTATTCAGCCCTTGTATTTTCCTTTTATTTCCTTTTCTTTGATCCCGTGACTCCCATGGGGATTGGGGCGTCACAGGAACATTGTGATGTTCTGAGCATGTAGATGGATAGTGACCTGGTGATCTATCGAACTACCCTCGTTCGGACTTTCCAAGTGGTTACTATTTATCGAGTGGATAAGTCCGAGGTCTTGGTTGTACAGATTATCCCTCACTACTCGAAACGTCATTGAGACTTTACGTGATAGGTGCCTCACTTTGACCTGTTTACCGACTCAGTTGGGGTCATTAGGTAGCGGGATTGGGTGAGGTCCCGATGCATGTAGGAGTCGATGCTTCGTTGTCGAGGATTCACCGCTTGCCTTTGTGAGCGGATATACTATGCTATCTGAGGAGATAATAGTGTGATAAATCTCTGGCCATAGTACTAGATGTATTTTAGGTAAATGGGTTTACCTAGTAACACACGTGATGTCACTATTTGATCTCCGAGATGTATGCATGGTTATTGGATCTCTAGCGACTCTCGATTTACCAATGGTCGTTGATCTGATCGGGATATATGTGTTGAAAGGACCGTACTGTACGCTAACCATGACCAACTGATTCTTGCAGGCACTATCAGTGATACCTAGGGGATCATGGGGCGTTGTTGCTAGGCGCTTTACCATGATCCGATGGGCTAGTCCGAAAATGTAGTTTCGGAGTCACACATGTTGTGGGCCCACGGCTAGCTGTATCCCTGAACCATTGAGGGTCACACAAATACTGGTTTCACGATTCCCGAACTGAGACTGAGCTCAATTTGTTGAGCATAGGATGAGGAAGGATGGAAGTGCGACTTCCTAAAAGTCAACAGGGATCAAAATGCAATTTCCCCAAAGTTTGGGCTAGTTTGACTATCCTTGAAACTTGGAGGGGCTAAACTGCAATTTTGGACTAGGTGGTCTGAAAAATTATTTTCGCATCATAATACTCAGTTTTGTAAACTGTGTAGATCGGTCCGATCTGATCGTCGATCGGGATTATGATGAAGCCACGGTGATAGACTTGAACCGAATGTTCATATGGACCTGGGCCTGCCCCAGGCCCATTGGGCTGGTCCAAGCCCATCACATGTCTATATAGATATGTGCTAGGCTAGGGTTACATACACAACAACTCTACACTCCAAACCCTAGAGCACTAGCCGCCCCTCTCCCTCCCTTCTCCCTCACGGCCGCCGCCCACCTTGTGCCGCCGCCCGTCGCCGCCCGTTTCCATCGTGGTTGGACTTGTTCCGACCATCTCGACGAGGAGATTCCATCCATGATAAATTCGTCACGTTTTCTAGTGCAGACTGACAAAGGAGTCGAGTTTTCAGTCGTGGACCGGATTCGAAGAACGACGACCGCCTACCGTTGAAGTGCCGATTTCCTCGTGAAATCGGTCGGAGCCAGGCGCCTAGACACCAGCAAGGTACCGTTCTAAAACACCCTATGGATGTTTTATTGTTATTATCATTATGTATTGACCGTTCTCGATGCAAAATTTTAAATCTTCCGCTGCGCCGCGGGAGCGGGATCCGGATCCACCGCTGCGCCAACAAACCCATCCTCAACTGTATACAGACCTTGTCCTCTGTCCTCATCACGCTGTTTCCACTGCTGTAACTACTCATCGGAGGCCTGCCAGTCTCTAAGATGCTCTCTCAGAGTCGGCTGAATAGTGAGCATTGCTAAACTCAGCGCACAGCCCCCTGAATAGAACTCTCGCCCGAATCTTTGAATCTCAGTCTGTAGTGGCCTCCCAACTCACAAACAAGCCACTACTGCAGTCTTCCGGCTCAAAGCATCCGCTACTACATTAGCCTTACCCGGATGGTAGCTAATGTCACAGTCATAGTCCTTCACCAACTCTAACCATCTGCGCTGCCTCATGTTCAGCTCCTTCTGGGTGAAGAAGTACTTGAGGCTCTTGTGGTCGGTGAATATCTGACACTTCTCGCCGTACAAGTAGTTCCTCCAAATTTTCAATGCAAACACTACAGCTGCAAGCTCCAAATCATGCGTCGAATAGTTCTGCTCATAACTCTTCAACTGCCTCGACGCATACGCAATAACCTTACCACCCTGCATCAGAACTGCTCCCAAACCTCTCAGAGAAGCATCTGTATAAACCACAAACACCTCGTGTTCCACTGGCATAGCCAACACTAGCGCTGAAGTAAGGGCCTCCTTCAGCTGATCAAAGCTCCTCTGACACTCGGGACGACGCATACGCAATAACCTTACCACCCTGCATCAGAACTGCTCCCAAACCTCTCAGAGAAGCATCTGTATAAACCACAAACACCTCGTGTTCCACTGGCATAGCCAACACTAGCGCTGAAGTAAGGGCCTCCTTCAGCTGATCAAAGCTCCTCTGACACTCGGGACTCCACACATATTTCGCATTCTTCTTGGTCAGGGCTGTCAAGAGCACTGATGTAACGCCCCAAAATCCATAGGACCACATTTATGCATTTTATTGATTTCATGGGCCAAATTGGCAATTTTAAATGTTATGTATCTGCTGATTTATTGAGGTTAGCAGGTAAGATGCGCTGCGGGCTGGTACCAGCAGGCAACTCCAATGAGTGATGCACGAGCTGAATTTTAATTCGATTGAAAAATGTTTTAAGGAGGTGAAATGATTTCTTTTGGAAAAGGTTTGGTACTTTACAAATTTAAAATGATATGAAGGGAATTTTACTAAACTTTAGAAGTGTGTCATGCTTGATTTCACAAGTAGCTTGCCACTAATCCCTTTCATATAAAAACCTGTTTTCAAAGTAATATTTTCATCAATTGCAAAGAAAAGTTTTAAAGTGTTCTTCAAAATATTTCCAGAAGAGTTCGTGCTTTGCTCAGAGGGAGGATTTCTGCAGGAATTAGCTGCTACCGCAAAGCTTTGTTTAAGGCAAGTAAAAGCTGATCCTTTGCTACACCATTTGAAGCATATATTGTGTTTTTATGGATTTACTTGCCTGTATGTTTAAGTTATGTTTAAAGTTCATGTTTGAAATGATTTAGACATGAAAAGGAAAGAAATATGGGTTCGAAAAAGATGTTTTTGATGTTTATGATGCTTCCAGTATGATTTCCAGAAAGTTTATGATGTTTTAAATATACTGAGGATTCGAATTCAATGCCAGAAATGTTATGAATGTTCTTCTCGCAGTAGTTGTAATATCATAATTTGATAACTGTGTAATCGGTAGATGCTGGTCGAATCATTATAAAGTATGGTTTGATAGGCAACGGCTGATGGCGTAGTTGTTGTTTTGATATTACAAGTGTCTTTCGTAAATTTCAGCAGATGCACTGTTCATCAGCAGGTGCATCATTCCTTGTTAAAACCAGCAGTTGCGTTCCCTTTTTAGAGATCAGCAGCTGCATTGTTATCGTAAAATTTAGCAGCTGCATTTCCTTTGTTAGAATTCAGCAGTTGCGTTGTTTTCATAAAATCAGCAGATGCACTGTTCACCAGCAGATGCATTCCATTGAGATAGTTCAGTAGTTGCTTTATTTGTTTTCAAGTACTGTTCATTTCAGCTGGTATTAGTCTTGCGACTGGTACTATTTATTTATATACACGTGTTAGCGCTTTTTCTTACAGCTGGTTGATTAGCGTATTCCTTGCGACTGATCGATGCGCTAACGACGTCGTTTCTTTAAGTAATAGAATATCAGCAGGTAATTTCATCCTATCTGCTGCTCACTCCAACGACATCGTTTCATTTAAATACGATTGTTTTTAGTAAAAAGTCTTGCAGCTGGTTTCTGTTTATTCCAGCTGGTTCGTTTTAACGATATTTGCGAACAGCAGAGAACTATTTTGTTTCACAAGTGCTGTTTCATTTTCTTGCGACTGGTCTCTCTCCATTTTTACGATTTCAAGGTTCTAATTCGATACTCAGTAAAGTTTTAAAAATGGGAAGCAAATGTTTAAAACGATGGAACCCAATGATTTACAGGAATGTTTTACGAAAGGATTGTTAAGGAACAAAAGTTGGTACGACAACTGGTGGAGGAACAACAGGTGAAACTTGAAACCAGCAGATGGGTGGCTGTTGTGTTTATCCAAGGCCTACGTTTTCCGTGTCTCAGTTGTAGCGTTTTGAATTAGATTGCACTGTATTAGATCAGTAGCAGCGGTTGTATATTTACTTAGAATATCAGCTGTTGTAATCGCAATTGCAATTTTCAATACAAACTGTTTTTCGCAAATGTTTTTAGCAGTTAGCGCGCAAGTTAGGTACCAGCTAGTATTTGAGATTGTCGTTTGTTTTGTTTCTTTCAAGTTATAGGAAATACAGCCTATAGCGAATTATCTTTTAGCCCTTCTTTTATTCGAAAATTTTTATTTACCCCAATTCTTGTGGCCCCGTTGGGTTCGGGCGTCACAACATGGTATCAGAGCAACGTTCCTGAGATAAACACACGCACCATCAACTGGATCAAAGTTCATCGTATGTTCTTCTAAGTTGTGAGTTTATTTTCAGAGCAATGTCTTTAAAATTATTTAGCATGTTCTGATTTATGCATGTGGTGGATTATGGGCTATAGAATATAGAATGTCAGGAAGAGGACGAGGAAGAACTAGAAGCAGTATTCCTCTAGAAGAAACTGAGAGTGATAACAATGCTAACATCACTCAATTTTTAAGAATGCTGGTAGAACAGAATAACAACAGAGGCAATGGCCAATATTCCAGCAGCAGGGGACCAAGTAACGATGATCCCCAAGAGAAATTTAGGCGCCAGAAGCCTAAGGAATTTAGTGGAACTACTGATCCACTAATTGCTGAGAGTTGGATAAAATCCATGGAGGTTATTTTCGAGTACCTCCAACTGTCTGATTTAGATAGGCCAAGGTGCGCTATCTACATGCTAAGGGA
>KQ990598.1:25878-38404 GCA_001598015.1 Dorcoceras hygrometricum | reverse complement strand
AACGTCGTCATCGGCTTAGCTATCCTAGAAAATATCTCGATAAAACGACGATAACAGCCAGACCCAAGAACCTACGACGACACGACACATTCCTGGGACGCTCCCAATTGACAACAGCTTCTACCTTACTGGGATCCACCGAAATTCCATCTACTGAAATCACCCAGAAACACATATACCTAGCTATAGTAGCCGCCTCCCTCCCTTCCAACTCACGCCTCCGCCGTGCGCCGCCCGCCGCCGCTCGCCGCCGCCGCCACTTCGCCGGAAACCGTTCCGGCCTAGTTTTTCGAGGAGTATTCGTTCGTGCTGATCTCGTCAGCGCTTCTAGTGCAGCCTGACGAAGGAATCTCGGATCTGGTCGTGGATCGGATTGGCGATAATCTACCGCAATCTATCGAGAAGAGCCGGATTATTGTAATACCGGTTGGAGCCAGGCACAAGTGCCAGCAAGGTAACCCGCTTAAACGCCCTATGTATGACAATTATGAATTGTTGTTTTTCGTATTGATCGTCTCCCGGCACCTGTTTTATGTTCTTCCGCTGCCTCGCCGGGGGGGCGGATCCGGATCCCCAACAGGTACCCCGACCGCAAATTGATCTTCGAATACACGGCATAACCTTGCAACTGATCGAACAAATCATCAATCCTGGGCAAAGGGTACTTATTCTTCACAGTAGCCATATTCAGTTGGCCTAAATCGATGCACATCCTCATAGTGTCATCCTTCTTCTTCACAAACAAAATCGAAGCTCCCCACGGCGACATGCTAGGCCTAATAAAACCTTTCTCCAGCAAGTCGTCAAGCTGCACCTTAAGCTCCCTCAACTCTGCAGGTGCTAAACGATACGTTTCATGCGAGATCGGAGCTGTGCCAGGCACCAGCTCGATGTTAAAGTCGATCTCCCTTTTCGGAGGAAAACCAGGAACCTCCTCAAACACATCGGGGAATCACGAGCAACCGAAACATCACTAAGATCCACACCTGAAGAAGAAGATGCGTCCAATGCATAAATCATAAATCCAGCATTCTCTAAAGACAACAGACTAAACATCTCCATCGCAGAGACCAAAGGAATCTTCGACTGGGAATCATGGCCATAAAATTTCCACTTCTCGCCAAACTGAGGCCTAAAACGCACAATTCCATGGAAACAATCCATCGAGGCCCTATAACTCGATAAATCATAAATCCAGCATTCTCTAAAGACAACAGACTAAACATCTCCATCGCAGAGACCAAAGGAATCTTCGACTGGGAATCATGGCCATAAAATTTCCACTTCTCGCCAAACTGAGGCCTAAAACGCACAATTCCATGGAAACAATCCATCGAGGCCCTATAACTCGACAACACATCCATTCCCACTATACAGTCGAAATCCCACAACACCAAATGAATCAAATTCGCTACTAAAACATTCTCACCAAACCTCAAAATACCATTCAACAAAACCTCTCGGAAGTACAGGCTCGCGCCAGCCGAAGTTGTAATAGAGACAACATCGTGCAAAGGTGTGGTATGCAAACCATGCTCAACCACAAATGCATCAGAAATAAACTAATGCGATGCGCCAATATCAAACAATACTCGTGCAGGAAAATCAAAGACAGAGCAAACACCTGCAATCACTCCGCTCGGCATGCCCTCCGCTTGCTCCCTCGTGATGGCATTCACCTGGGCTTGCTGGGGAACCGAGAAATGTTGCTGGGAAGACTGTCCAAAACGCGACAGACCAGGCTACTGAAACGGCCTAAGCTGCGTCTCTCCCACTCTACACTGAGGCACCGGAAAAGAACGACCTCTAGAAGATCCACCACGACCCTGGGGTGAAGCTGCAGCTTGCTGAGATCCAGCTAACGGACACACTCTCGCAAAGTGCCCATACTGTCCACAGATGTTGCACGAACCCTGCACTCTAACACACTAGGTCGAAGGGTGCTTGCCTCCACAAAAACCACAAAACTTGCCCTAGGGCTACCACTGCTAGAACTACCAGAACCAGAAGAACTAGAACATGCCTTATTCTTGAACTGGTGGCTACGAGGCCTAAACCCATACTGTCCACAGATGTTGCACGAACCCTGCACTCTAACACACTAGGTCGAAGGGTGCTTGCCTCCACAAAAACCACAAAACTTGCCCTAGGGCTACCACTGCTAGAACTACCAGAACCAGAAGAACTAGAACATGCCTTATTCTTGAACTGGTGGCTACGAGGCCTAAACCTCTGGCATCCCGACTGCTGAGCTAACTGCTGCTGCTGGGGTGGATGAGACGACTGAGATGACTGGGAAGGTTGTGCTCCTTGAACCACTGGACGACTACTCTGCGCCACCTGCGGCTTAACACGAGACCGACGATTCCTCAAAACCTCCTCAATGTCTATCGCATTGTCCACCGCCTCCGCATAGCTCTTGGGTGAACTCGCCAAAACCAACGAATACAACTCCTCATTCAGCCCCTCAAGAAACCTAGTTCTCTTCGTTCTCTCTCGGCCAGCAACATGCGGCACATACGCAAGAAGGGAAGAAAACCTACGGGCATACTCTCTCGCGGACATAGAGCCTTGCTCCAAGTTATCAAACTCACGCTCTCGAGCATTAACATAGGACTCCGGAACATACTCCTGACAAAAAGCTACGCAAAAACTGTCCCACAAAATCCCCACTCCAGTCTCTTCCAAGGTCCTCGAAGAGCCTCTCCACCAACGCTCCGCACCTTTCCTCAACTGAAAAGTAGCCATACTCAACTTGAGTTTATCATCATACTGTACACGGTTAAACAAACCCGTGACATGATGCAACCACAAATCTGCATCAGCACTAGACTCATCCCCATTGAAAACCTGAGGATTCATACGCTGAAACCTCGCCATAACGAGTTCCATATCATTCGCACGAGCAGCCAACTCGTCAACCTCATCCTCAGCTCTCCTACCGCGTCCACGAAGGGTAAAACTACGTTTATCACCTTCGGTCTGACCCTCCAACTCTTCCGTAATCTGCCCTCTACCTCTACCCCTACGTCTAGGCGGCATCTAAGAAACACTAAGAGGGTAAGGTCACAACAGAACAAATACAGCACAATTAAATGCAGCAAATAGATCACATAATCAAGCACATGCAGCACACAACACTGTGCCTAGACCCAATGTGATCAAAAGAAATCGAGCTTATCTCAGCTTAAGCTCTGATACCAAAAATGTCAGGCCTCGTGCACAAATCAGAGGAAAACCACATAAAGCACAACGCGGAAGCAATAAAATAGTGGAAAATTTTTCGCTTTAGGCCTGACTGTTTAAAACATATAATTTAAAATACAACCATACTTAAAATATCTTAGTTTACAAACACTCGGTACAACAGTACAGCATTTAACAAATACAAGTACTACAACATACAACTGAATCCCACAAGCACAGGGCATTCCCCGGCTGACAGTACTAAATAGTGGAAAATTTTTCGCTTTAGGCCTGACTGTTTAAAACATATAATTTAAAATACAACCATACTTAAAATATCTTAGTTTACAAACACTCGGTACAACAGTACAGCATTTAACAAATACAAGTACTACAACATACAACTGAATCCCACAAGCACAGGGCATTCCCCGGCTGACAGTACTAGTACATATATGTTATACGCTAACTGGGACACTCTAACCACCTCCTGGGGCACCTCCAGCTGGGTCAAAGCCACGACCAGCCGAGAAACCTGGAAAACCTGGAACTACAAACAGGCAACAAACACAAGCCCCAGAGGAACATCGGGGTCAAATCCCAATACGGAGAGCAACTGAAAAACAGCAATAGACAGCAACAGATAAAATGCAGATGCTATGCATGAGGAACAGGGCAACAGCGAAGGCTACAACCACATCAGGGAGCCAAAGAACTCAGGCATAGATCAACAACGGACAACAGATGCTGCAAAGATAGTGGCCACGGTGTGTGTACAAGCATATGGGAATTACCCACTCATCTCTACACCACACCCGATACCAGATGCTCACAACTGCTCAACATGTCGTTGCCAACTCATGAACTGTGGTAGTTAACCACTCGGCTCATAGTGGCTAACTAAACCCAGCAGGGAGATGATTGTGCGGTATTGCCGCTCGCCCTCGCATCCTGGCACGCAGAACAGCACAACAACAATGCAAGGCTACAAGATCTGAATTGGATATGACAGATGTGTATGCAATGCAACAGCTTGCCATATAAAACACGAAGTATATGCAAGTAACAACAACGCAGAGCAGACACAGCATTACACATAATATCCATGCCAAATCAACGCTGTAAGACAAGCTCACATCCGTACCTCAAATCTTTGTGCAACAATTACTACAAACAGGGTCCAAGCAACGCAGATCCACCACCTGCTATGCCAACACAAGCCACTGCTCAAGAACCAGAACATAGAAAAGCAACAGTTGGGAGCTACGAACTTGACCAGCGCTATTCTACCCCATCTAACTCAACAGAGAGCTCTAAACAACACAAGGCAGGGTCTGAACACTTACCCCAACAAGCTAGGACGGAACCCGACGCTTATGCTAACAGACTACACAAGGGAGATGTCTTCACACACCTCACCAGCTTCAAGCAAACGTCCGAAAGCAATATCCAAACAAAGCGTCTCAGCAAGAGGAGTCCAACGCTACCACTCTCACTTCAATCGGAGCTGTCTACCATCGGTAATTGAAGAAGATAAGGTTCGGTGAACAGTAGCTAGGGTATCACGACAAAGCTTGCTATCGGGAAATATTCTAAGTGCCGGGAACAATAATAGAGAACAAAGCCAAGCTCCCTATTAAATCTCACTACTGACAGAAACTGGGAACAGATCCACCGACAACTTAAGCTATCACAGCTGCTATACCCGCTCGCAAATAGATCTTGCAACAGATCTCACTCTAAGCCAAAACAGATCTATACTAACTCAAACGACGTCGCAGAGAACTACTGTCGCAACTGGACACGTATCCCGCTACTCACTGCTGAACAACTAACCAACATCTGTTCGCAACGCAACAACATATCTCTCACAAAGCTGAAGCTAACACAACTCACGGCTGAGTTTTCTTCGCTAATCCAAAACGTTGTCGTTCCAACTAATCCAAACGACGACGTTTAGCTACTCACTGCTGAAACACGCTAGCGCACTCTCTACTGCTCAGCGACAACAGATCTCGCTACGACTGCTGAACACAACCACTCAGCGACAACTGCTGACGTCACTAATGCTGAACGCTAGCAATCAGCGATGACCCGGAACACACTACTGAACAGATTCCGCGCCAAACTCTAACTCTCCAGAACTGTTCTAAGGATTAAAACAAAACCCGATAGCTTCTCCAAGCATAACAACTCAAATCTGATCTCAATAAAACCCGATTAATTTACTCAATTAATCTCATCAGCTTTCGGGTCTCACAGTTCGAGCTGGAAACCAAATCAGAGGCTGAGCCATCAACCTCACAACCTACTAAGGCTCTTGCTGCTACAGTGTCAGAACAGAGCTCACCAAGCAAGACAGTAGAGCAACTTAACAACGACGTCATGTCCCTCTTCGTAAAGAAGTTTGGGAAATTTATGAGAATAACAATCCCTTCTTTTAATTATAACAATGCTCATAAATCTAAAAAGATTTCTACTGATAAAATTGTTATAACTGTGGCAGACCAGGTCATTTTGTAGCTGATTGCAAGAAGCCTAAGAAAGATGACAAGCGGTCCACAGAGAAAAGAAGAAACAGATTTGAGAAGAGGCCCAACAAGAAGAATGAGCGGAAGGTACTTGTTGCTGAGGAGAACAACAGAAATTGGGCAGACTCAGATTTTTGAATCAACATCAAGCAGCTCATCGAGTGAGAGCGAGAAGGAGGAAGTCCACTGCTTGATGGCCAACCAAACTACTGAAGATGAGGTATTAGACTTCTCTAATAGTGAAGTTACACGAGAGGACCCCATCAATGCACTTAATGAAATGGTCCATGAGTACAGAAAGCTGTCTCAGACATTCGAGGAAATTAAAGTTGAAAACAATGGTTTGAAAAATACTTCATCTGAACCAAGCACTGCTCATCTTGGAGAATCTGACAGTTTGAAAACTGAGTTGAGTAAGCTGAAAATTGAGAATGATTCTTTGAGAGCAAAGTCCTGTGAGCTCTCATCTGAAAATGAAAGATTAAATCCTGTGATGAGTTTCTGTACTAAGTCTTCAGTTTCCTTAAGTAAGCTGCATGAGACCCAAAAGCCATTAAATGACAAATCTGGCTTAGGTTTCAGCTTTGGTGAAAGCAGCTCTGAGGAAACTTGTACTCAATCAGATCTGGCTGGTGATAAATTCAAGAAAATGAATTTTGTCAAAGCCAGTGTGATACATGATGTTTGTGAGTCGATCAAGTACGATGATCAGTTTCTGGACAGCTGAACCATAAGGTCAAAAACGGTATTGGTTACATAAATCCTGAGAACTGTAAGCCCAGCTGGCTAACGAACAGACTTGAGAAGTATAAGGCGAAAGTTGTACCTAAGTCGTCTGTTCTGAACCACAAAGGCGTGGTTCAACGAAGGCTAAATTGGTAAAGGTTCAGACCAAGCGTGATCTGAATGGTCAAAGTACAAAACCAAAGCTCAACAGATCACACAAGAATTTAGCACGAACCCTTGTGGACATCCATACTGGGAAAACTGTTAAGGTAATTCAAGTATGGGTCCCGAAAGGGGTAATCCGATCTGGACCCAAGTAACATTGGGTACCAAAAGTTTATTTTTGTGATTATAGGATAACAGGTACACAGCTTCGGAGGACTCAAACAAATGGTATCTGGATAGCGGGTGTGCGAGGCACATGACTGACAATCCAAAGCTGTTATCAGATCTGTCGCCACACAAAGGACCAAGAATTGTCTTTGGTGAAAATTCACACGGTAACACTATGGGTAAGGGTAAGCTTACCCATGGTAACATTTCAATCTCGGATGTCCTTTTTGTTGAGAATCTGTGTTAAAATCTTATTAGTATAAGTCAGCTGTGTAACAATGGATACACAGTTAACTTTCAAAAGCACACGTTCACAATTTAGAATCCAGATGGTCAGATAGTATTAGTAGGAAACAGATCGGGGAATACCTACATGTGAACTGGTCAGAGCATCTAGGATCTGAATAAATTTTCCTAGTATCTGACTCTTCCAAGAGCTGACTGTGGCACCAGAGAATTAATCATCTGAATTTAAAAACACTTGCCAATTTGAGTAAGCTTGAATTGGTTTCTGGTTTGCCCAAAATAAATTATTCAAAGACAAGATTTGTTCAGCGTGTCAGATGGGAAAACATATTCGCTCTACTTTTAAAAAGAAAAGCGGTAATAGTTCTACCCGAAGCTTGGAACTTTTAAATATGGATCTTTTTTATCCAATACCCGTAGCCAGCTTAGGGGGAACGAAATTCACCCTTGTTGTTGTTGACGACTTTCAAAATTTACATGTGGTGTTTTTAAAATCCAAGGATCAGACCGCTGACCAGCTGATAAAACTTTTAAAACGTTTCCAAAATGACAAATCTTGCAATATCAACCGGATAAGGAGTGATAGAGGTACTGAGTTTTTAAATCAATAACTATCCTCTTATCTGGAAGATATTGGAATAAAGTATGAGCTTTCAGCAGCTAGAACTCCTCAGCAGAACGGGTTAGCTGAGAGGAGATATCGCACTTTAAAAGAAGCTGCTCGAACTATGATTGCTGATTCCGGCATTTCTCAAAAATTTTTGGGCTGAAGCAGTTAACACAACTTGCTACACTCAGAACAGATCTATGATTAACAAACATCAAGGCGTTACCCCATATGAGATCTGGAGTGGCAAGAAACCTGACATATCTTATTTTAGGGTGTTTGGATGCAGATGTTTCATTCAAAACAATGGCAAAAAGAATCTAACTGCTTTTCATGTAAAATTTGATGCAGCTGATGCAGGTATATTTCTTGGATACTCCACCGTGAGCAAAGCCTATAGAGTGTTTAACAATCGGAGATTGACGGTTGAAGAATCAGCTCACGTCGTTTTCGACAAAACCAGCTTTTGATCCAATTCAGTTGCGACTTGTGTTTAGGTCTGGAATCAACCAGCTTTGATGACTCAAGTGATGGCGTGGCACACATTAGATATTCAGCTGACAACCAGCCAGCCCTGGACACACCACACGATGACATCCAGATTGCGCAAACAGATCTGACAGGTAAAGTATAAGTCATTGATTTGACTAATGTTGACCAAGTGCAGGAATAGATCGCAACCAGTGTGCCAACTGCTGAAGATGATGGAACGACTATTGCACAAGATGCTGCACAAGCAGATGATACAATCCATCAAGAGGTATCCAGACCAGCTTCAGATACACAAGCTATCAACAACAGTTATCAATTGGTATCAAATGAAGCAATACAGCCAGACATCCAAGCTTAACAGGGAACAAATCCAATCGGATCTGATCTTTGGTGGAATAGAAATCATCCACCTGAGCAGATCATTGGTAATTTACATTCTCCTGTTCGCACACGAGGCCAGCTTATGCATGAGTACTTCAATTCAGCATTCATTTCTCATATAGAACCTAAGCTGATAGAATAAGCCTTAGCAGACCCAAGCTGGGTAGATGCTATGCAAGACGAACTTAGATAATTTAAAAAAAACAATATATGGCAGTTAGTTCCTCGACCTACTAATCATTCAGCGATAGAAACTAAATGGGTCTTTAGGAACAAACTGAATGAGGATGGTGTTGTTATTAGAAATAAGGCTAGGCTGGTAGCTCAAGGTTTTAGACAACTAGAAGGAATATATTTTGATGAAATCTTTTCTCCCGTAGACAGATCAGAGGTCATCCGCATGTTTCTTGCATATGCTGCATACAAAGACTTCAAAGTCTTTCAAATGGATGTAGAGAGTGTCTTTCTAAATGGCATCTTGACTGAGGAAGTATATGTTGCACAACCTCCTGACTTCGTAAATCATACATATCCAGATCATGTTTACAAACTGGATAAAGCTCTATATGGGTTGAAGCAAGCACCCAGAGCTTGGTATGATACACTGTCGAAATTTCTCATTGATCATGACTTTGTAATAGGCACCGTTGATAAGACGTTATTTAAATTCGTGAAAAATGATCATGTTCTCTTGGTACAAATTTATGTTGATGATATTATTTTTGGGTCAACTAACCCCAAATTGTGCCAAAAGTTTTCTAAGTTGATGCAGGACAAATTCAAGATGAGCATGATGGGAGAGCTGACGTTATTTCTAGGCTTATAAGTTAGACAGGTTGAGAATGGAATTTTCATCAATCAAACTAAGAATACGAAAGAACTGCTGAAGAAGTTTGAAATGGAGAATATTTCAGCAGCAGCTACCCCGATGAGTGCTTCAATCAAACTGGACAAAGATGAAGCTGGAACTGCAATTGAGGTATCTTTGTATCACGGTATTATTGGCTCATTGCTTTACTTGACTGCTAGCAGACCAGAAATCATGTTTGTTGTCTGTATGTGTGCTAGATTCCAAGTTGAGCCTAAACAATCTCATTATATTGCAGTAAAATAGACTTTAAAATATCTGAAAGGAACTTCCAATGTGGTTCTTTGGTATCTCAAAGACTCCAGTTTTCAACTAATCAGTTATAGTGATGCAGATTACGCAGGATGTAGGATTGATAGGCGAAGCACCAGTGGTACGTGTCAATTTTTGGGAGATCGACTGATTTCCTGGTTTAGTAAGAAGCAAACATCTATTGCTACTTCCACAGGTGAAGCAGAGTATTTAGCAGCTGGAAGCTGCTGTGCTCAGATCTTATGGATTCAACACCAGTTTAAAGACTACGGCATTGATGCTTCTGAAGCTCCTATTCTCTGTGACAATACCAGTGCCATAGCCATCACTCAGAACCCTGTGGTGCATTCAAGAACAAAGCACATAGATATAAGACATCATTTCATAAAAGATCACGTGCTTAAGAAGGACGTCCGACTGGAGTATGTATCAACATATCAGCAAGTTGCTGACATCTTCACGAAACCTCTACCAGACGCTAAGTTTTCGTATTTTCGAAATATTCTTGGTCTCATAGAATTGCCTTAATCTATGTCTGTGCGAGATTTTGCAGGTTGAACAGCTTTAGTTTACTTCAGCTTTGGGTCTTCTGTTCATGGGGAAGGAGAACCTCAGATTTGGTAAACTTCAGCTTTGGGAGAACCTCGGCTTTAGGGGGAACAATAGATCATAGTTAATAAGTGCTGAGTCAGCTGAATACGTGTGATCTGAATCTATTCAGTTTGCGCATATATACAGTTGATACTTATATGTTATCTAATCTGAAAGTCGCTAGCTGACAAATTAAAAAGATCAACGGTTGTGATGAATTTAAAATGGCGGTTCACTTTTTACTTTTAATCGTATGGGTTAAAGTCAAAAACCTTCAAATTCTGATCGCGCCATCGGATGATTGACACGTGTGTTGTCATCATGCGAAACGTCGCATCCACACTGTTTACTTGTACCTTTTCGTATCCTCTCTCTTTATACGACATCTACATTCTCTCTAACACTTACCTTGCGAATATTATTCTCGTTCTTTCAATACTCATTGTTTGCAGATATCTCATTCCTCAGCGTTTTTCTTCGATCAATCTACTGCAATGGCCGCTTCATTCACTCAGAATGCTCTTCAAGTTAACTTTGACTCAGTTTCAAGTCTCTCTGACGAAGGAATGGTTTCAATGTTCAATCCCTAGAGTCGTCTGGACTCCGCAGGTTTCTGGGTTGCTCTACCGTTATTTACGAACAATATTTGGAGAAATTCTTTGCCTTTGATTTTGTGCGAGGAAATGTTGTGATAATCGCGGTACAGAGAAATGTTGATTAGGAAATTTTTGAAGGCGAGGCATAAAAATTTTGAATCCGGCACGCCCACTTCTGCAATTGATCTTCAAGTGCTAGATTTTCTTTCAGAGGCTCATAGTATTTCTTGTTAGAGTAGATGCCCAACTAGCCAACTTGTGGCGTGTGGGTTTTATTGACTCTTGTACATGACAATCTTTATTTATGGAATTCGTATTTATTTATGGCATTCTTTATCTTCATTATGTTTATAATGTTAACAATTGTGTTGGATAAAGACCTAGAATGCACCATAGTGTATGTTAGATGTGATAGTGGATATGATGGCTATCATGAAACACATCTAATAGTCACTGTGTATTCTGAATTCGTTCCTAGTCGATTACGCCGTCAAAATGAGGATAAGGCCATCCGAGCTTGAGACTATCATCTGCGATGTGAAGTAACATGTTTCATTGGTAGGGAACATTGTGATGTTCTGAGCATGCAGATGGATAGTGACCTGGTGTTCTATCTAACTACCCTCTCGAACTTTCCAAGTGGTTACCATTTGTCGAGTGGATAAGTCTGAGGTCTTGGTTGTACTGATTAGTCCTCACTACTCAAAACGTCATTGAGACTCTACATGATAGGTGCCTCACTTTAACCCGTTTGCCGACTCATTTGGGGTCATTAGGCGGCGGGATTGGGTGAGGTCCCGATGCATGTAGGAGTCGATGCTTCGTTGTCGAGGATTCACCGCTCGCTCTCATGCGTGGATATCCTATGCTATCTGAGGGAATAATATTGTATAAATCTCTGGCCAGAGTACTGGATATGTTTTAGGTAAATGGGTTTGCCTAGTAACACTCGTGATGTCACTATTCGATCTCCAAGATGTATGCATAGCTATCGGATCTTTAGCGACTCTCGATTTACCAATGGTCGTTGATCTGATCGGGATATATGTGTTGAAAGGACCGTACTGTACGCTAACCACGACCAACTGGTTCTTGCAGCCACTATCAGTGATACATAGGGGATCATGGGACGATGTTGCTAGGCGCTTTACCATGATCCGATGGGAAAGTCCGAAATTGTGATTTCGGAGTCACAATGGTTGTGGGCCCACTGCTAGCTGTATCCCTAAACCATTGAGGGTCACACAAGTACTGGATTCATGATTTTCCGCACGGAAACTGAGCTCAATGTGTTGAGCATAGGACGAGGATTTTAGGGAGTGTTCCTAAAAGTCAACATGGGTCAAATTGCGATTTCCCAAAGTTGAGGGGCTAAACTGTAATTTTGGACTAGGCGGTCTGAAAAATTGTTTCGCATCATAATATTCAGTTTTGGAAACTGAGTCGATTGGTCCGATCTGATCATCGATCGGAATTGTGATGAAGCCGCGGTGGTACGATCGAAACGAATGTTCATATGTACCTGGGCCCGCCCCAGACCCATTGGGCTAGTGAAAGCCCATCATTGGTCTACTTATGCTAGACCTAGGGCTACACAAGAAAACTCTCACCAACTCTAGCCCTTGTGTGCGCCGCCCCCTCCTCTCCCAAACCTCTCGGCCGCGCCTCCTCCCTTCCCCGCCGTTGGGCCGCCGTGCCACCGCCCCGTTATCGGACT
>KQ990598.1:13642-25624 GCA_001598015.1 Dorcoceras hygrometricum | reverse complement strand
GCCGTGTGCCGCACGCTACGTTGGCGGCGGCCGCCGTCCGGCGATCCTCATGGCGATGCGATGGCTGTTCTGTCCTCTAGGTTTTGATTCGGGCCTGTCCCGGGCAGCCCATGAAGTTTTCGGGCCAATATTCGATATTGGGCCGATTTTGGTCGGACCAAAATTGATTTTGAAATTTTTGAGATTTTGGGCCTAAAATTATTCTAAGCCCAATTTGATGCAATTAAAATTACAAAATGTGATTTTAGTTATGAAATATGATTTATAATTAAAATATGATTTATAATTAAAATATGATTTTGTTGATTAAAATATGATTTTATCGACAAAATACGATTTTATGATTAAAATATGATTTTGTAGGAAAATATCAAATTTGATTTGATTATTTATTTCTTGATTTGATTATTTATTTTATGTCAATTAATTAGATTGATTGCATGTTTGGGATGATCGAGAGTCGTGGCCAATGTGTTAGGTGTATGCTATAGGTTTTGCGATTTTGGTTGTATATATATTGTTGATATCGTTTAAAGTGGGTCTGTTTGTGGCCGTTCCCACCCCTACTAATTTGTATCCCAATGTGTCATGGCAACTTAAATGTAAATTACTAGATTTAGTGGGAGGACATTTGAAGACGGTGGACATGACGATCAAAGATATTGAAGACCGAAGATCTGTAAAACCGGAAGCAATTGTAATAGGATTGCATTGCATATTGTATTTCACCTAGGACTGGACCCAGGTCCGTGATTGGCAACCACGGACCGCATAGTGATGGTCCGAAAATAAGGATCAAAATGAAAATCAGCAGCCGCGCTTTGTTAAAAGCCTTTAAAGTATTGCGCGCTGCTGATAATACACTTGAGGTGCAATACCTCGTTGTTCTTGAACATTTAATAAAATCAAACGAAGAGCACCGGAGACAGATCTGGTATGATTTAAAAATCATGCGGAAAATACCAGAACTGAATCCTATATTTTAAAACAACTCAAACAGATTTATGTACGAATTTGTGGTGTACACGGACCACAAGAGCCTGAAATATATCTTCACGCAGTCGGATTTGAATATGAGGCAGCGACGCTGGATGGAATTGCTTAAGGATTTTGTTTGTGAGATTCAGTATCAGCCTGGGCGAGTGAACTTGGTAGCAGACGCTCTAAGTCGAAAGACCCAGCCTGAGATGTTAACGTCCTTGAGTATTTCTAAAGTTCATGAGGAGTTGAGTACTTCTGGTTGGCGATTCCAGCCGGGTGATCAGTATTTCTTCGTTTCGTCTCTTCAGGTGGAACCGCAGATTGTGATGAACATCAGGGAGGCGCAGAGGACCGACCCCTATATCCATGAGCTGAGGATTAAGGCGCAGTCAGGTCAGTCTGATGATTTCTCTGTTGCTTCGGATGGATGTTTGAGATTCAGAGGGAGATTAGTAGTTCCGAACCTGATTGACTTGAAGGAGACTCTCATGAGTGAAGCACATTGTAGTCGGTACAGTGTGCATCCGGGCGAGCGAAAGATGTACCATGCCTTGAAGTCTCACTTCTGGTGGGCAGGTATGAAGAGCGACATTTCTGCTTTTGTCGCTAGATGTCTGAATTGCCAGCAGGTCAAGGCTGAGAGGATGAGACCTGGTGGTTTGTTGCAGAGTTTGGAGGTGCCCCAATGGAATTGGGAGCACATCGCCATGGATTTCGTGACTCATCTACCTCGATCGAGTAGGGGATGTGATGCGATTTGGGTTGTGATAGATAGACGTGTGCATCCGGGCGAGCGAAAGATGTACCATGCCTTGAAGTCTCACTTCTGGTGGGCAGGTATGAAGAGCGACATTTCTGCTTTTGTCGCTAGATGTCTGAATTGCCAGCAGGTCAAGGCTGAGAGGATGAGACCTGGTGGTTTGTTGCAGAGTTTGGAGGTGCCCCAATGGAATTGGGAGCACATCGCCATGGATTTCGTGACTCATCTACCTCGATCGAGTAGGGGATGTGATGCGATTTGGGTTGTGATAGATAGACTTTCGAAGTCAGCCCATTTCATTCCCTATGATGTGAGGTGCTCGATGAAAAAGATGGTGAAGTTGTACATCGACCATGTGGTTAGATTGCATGGGGTTCCGGTTTCGATAGTGTCTGACAGAGATCCAAGGTTTACTTCTCGCTTTTGGAAGAGTCTGCAAGCAGCTATGGGTTCGAGATTGGCGATGAGCACAGCCTATCACCCACAGACTGACGGACAGTCTGAGCGGACTATCCAGACTTTAGAGGATATGTTGCGAGCGGTAGTGATGGATTTCAGCGGTGGCTGGCAGGATTCGCTTTCCTTGGTGGAGTTTTCATATAACAACAGCCACCAAGTCACTATTGGAATGGCTCCGTTTGAAGCTTTGTATGGTCGAAAGTGCAGATCCCCGATTTGTTGGGAAGAAGTTGGCGAGCGACAGTTTTCTACACCAGAATTTGTTCAGCATATGAAAGATCAAATTGATTTGATCCGGAGTAGAATGAAGGCTGCTCAAGATCGTTTCTCGAGTTATGCGAACCGTAGACGTCGACCGCTAGAGTTTGAGGTGGGCGATCGTGTGTTTCTCAAAATTTCTCCTTTCAAGAGCGTGATGAGATTCCGATTTAGAGGCAAATTGGCTCCCAGATCGTTGGTCCTTTTGAGATTATCGAGCGGATTGGACAGTTGGCTTATAGACTGAGGCTGCCCGAGGAGTTAGCCGCGATACATGATGTGTTTCATGTGTCGATGTTGAGAAAATATGAGCCGGATCCGTCCCACGTTTTGAGAACTGACGAAGTTGAGCTGGATTCCGCCTTGAGTTATGTCGAATATCCGGTGCAGATCTTGGATAAGAAGGAGAAACAGCTGAGGAACAAGATAATTCCATTGGTGATGGTCCAATGGAGCAAGCATGGCCGAGAAGAAGCAACCTGGGAAGTTGAAGAGAAAATGAGGCAGGAATGGCCTCACCTGTTTGAGCACTGAGCTTGTGAAATTTCCAGGTAAACCTTCAATTTTGCTTCGAATTCTGGTGCTGATTTGCATGCTTGATGTGTTCTTCCTTGTGTCTGTCTTGATTTCGAGGAAGAAATCTCTTAAGGTGGGGAGAATGTGAGGATTGAGAAATTAGATTAGTGATTAATAGGTTTGATTTGGGATTAATCACGTGAATTTTGAGGAATTTGCGAAAGAAATGAAGTTCCTGCTGATTTTTTTTAGCGTAGCGTGATTTTGGAGATAACTGGCAGCATCAGGTTACTGTAGCTCGTGCTGGTGAATTTTTGAAATCAGCAGGTATGGTGACATCAGCGTGACGCATGAAGATCTGCTGGTGTTGGTGCGATTTGAAGTTGCTGCTGGTAGATATTGCGTTTAGCGCGAGATTGAGCGAGGTTATGACACGTGTTAGTCAACATTTTGGAACGTTGACTATTAGAGATCAGCAGATGATTTGAGAAATTGTCGCGAGAGCTATCGATAGATATGATGACGTAGGCGTGGCGTATTACTTGCGGCTGGTAGCGATTGCGTTGTTTTGGTTGCTGCTGATCAGCAGGCACGCTTATGTGAGAGCGTTAAGAAGCGGCGTCGTTTGATTAAGTGAAAACGCTGCGTTTTGGAGCTTTGTATTTAGAGATCAGCAGTTGGCAGCTTTGCTTACGAATATGAAATGACGTCGTTTGGATTAGTAGATGCGTCGTTGTTTTGAGATATTTTACGTGACCAGCAGATGCATTGATTCGAAGAGCTAGCTGTTAACAGCTCTTGGTTGCTTTGGCTTGCGAGAGCTGTTGTCTGCTGATGGTTGCTGCGGCGTCGTTTTGTTTAGTTGGAACGGGGTCGTTTTGGAATGTTTTGTGCGATTGCTTTTGCTGGTTGTTGCTGCTGATTTTACGAAGGGAAATGAGAGAATTGCTGCTGATAGACTTCTGCTGATTTCTTCGATAGATCTTGGTGAACCAGCAGGCGAGTTTGAAGAGGTATTTATAGAAGTGTTGATCGACACTTAGAATTATTTGAGCCAGATATTTCTTATCTCTTCTTCTCCAAACCCTCGTCGAGCCACTGTTCACCGAGACATTTCTTCCCTAGATCTTCGTTGTTTCCTGCCGAAGATTTGAGCGATTTCGGTGGCGCTGGGTTCCCTGTGAACTTCTTTTTCGATTGCTAACCATTTGAAGCTGCAAAACGACCTTGGAGAAGATCGCGAAAGCTGCTGGTTTCTGGTCGTGAGTACTGTCGTGCCTTGTTCTAATTTGTGAGGTAGAAATTGTGGATTCGAGGTACGATTGAGCAGCCCTTAGCAGTATTGAGCGTGAACATATTTATATTTCAATGTTGTGAAAACCGTGAGTTTGCTGCTATGTGTTTACGTGGAACAGATTGATGGATTGATTGAGTTTTTCATTCTGTTGTCACGTATTATGAATTGTATGCATTTAGCATGGATATTGAATGGCATTCATGCATACATCTTGAGCCTGAATTGACAGATTGATTTGATTACCTGATTGGGTGCCACGTTGTGACTGGCCGACTGTTGAGTTGTGCCCGAAAAGTCCAACGCTATCGTCGGAGTGGTGACTACCGGATTCGAGTGTCTACCACCGAGCTGTGATGGGCTGACGGGCCCCGATGATCACGGACCGATGATTTCCACCGGCTGATTGGCTGTGAGTGGTATAGAGGCTTGATTGAGTTGCGAGTTGATAGACTGGTCTAGCTATCCGATTCCTTGATAGCCTCATGCATTCATAGCATTGATTATAGTATGTTACATGTTTATCTGCTTTGATAGCTCTTCGTACTGAGGCTTTACCTCGTGCATGTTTTTCCTGCTTTGTCTTGTTTGGGTCTGCGTGCCCATTTGCAGGAGCTTTAGGTAACCAAGCTGGGCAGAGTGGAAGTTCAGCTGGTCGATCCCCTCATCCCTGAGTCCCAGTTTATTTATGATATGTATTGAACCGGGGGATGCCCCGTGTGATTATGTATTTGGGGATCTGCCTTTGGAGATGATATTATTTGGTTACTTGTTGTATGAGTTTGAGTTAACTCATATTTTGAGTATTGAATATTTTGAATGTATGATTTGAAGTTCAGGCCCGTTGTATTTCGAAAAATTTTTAAGCCTTGATTTTAAGCTTCCGTGTTTATGCGCTTATTATGTGTTAATTGTTAGTAATTAGCACGGGGCCTGACAACTGTAAACGTGCAATGCTAAAGTAAATGCTTGCTGCATGAACAAAGAACACGATACAGTACACAGCGTATTTGTTTCTGGAAGTTCGGATATCAACATCCTACATCTCCCCTTCTTCCACCTCGAAAGGCTCCACTAGAAGATTTGATCTTACAACTGCGTGTACAGACCCAATCCCACAACCAGCAGCTGTGAGAACTCCTAGACTCCACAAATGCACAACAGCCGCAACTGTGTGACTGACTACATACACAAGAGTTTTAAGTCTTCGTGCTTGGACGGGAACTGATACAAGATTTCGAGATCCATTCACAAATAGATGTGAATGAATCTCGGTGTGTGAGATTGATACACTGAAACGCTCAATTCTCTGTTTTTCTCACACACTAGGGAAATGCTCTAACAAGCTAATCTAGATTCAGCAGTCGACACAATAAGCTCCTCAAAAGAATGATTGTCGACTGCTTCATCTTCTTTTCTTTTTCCCTCTGTTGGTGCACTGTATATTCAATGTATTTTTGCCACAGTATTGTAGTTGCACCAACGTCTCTCTCTGCCGAACTTCAACTCGTCAACCTTCTTCAATGGCGCTTCTCGAATATATAGCCTCTGTTTGAAATATGGCCGTTAGATAGATTCCAAATCTCTTCAGCGCTTCATATGGCTAATTTGTCTTCTTTCCATATGCGTGCAAACATCCTCTGTATATTGTACTGTTTCCCAGAATAGTACAAATCTTGTTCCCTTGAATTGAGTCAAGATGCACGATTAAATCTCAGCCATTGATTCTTTCCATCTTGAGCGTTGATTGCGTCTTGTCGCTTTCGCCATTTGAAATACGCTCAGCAGTTGACATCCAGCTTTGATATCTCTTCGTAAGTTGTCAACTGCTTCGCTGCTGATCCATCACTGCGACTGGATATCTTGCGTCTGTTTTTCTTACGACTGGATGCTGTAGCTTGCGACTGGATTTTCCAACGACTGGATGCGTAGCAACAGCTGATTCATATAAGCTCTCGACTGGATGCTGTTGTTGCTTGCGTCTGGTTCAACAATTGCTTCGCCTGAATCTTCTTCAACAATAATAGATTTATCTTCTTGCGTCTGGATGTACAAACACTGCGACTGGAAATCTTTGCGTTGCGACTGAATCCACTGTAGCTTGCGACTGCTGAAATATCAACGCAAAGTCTTCCTGCTGAATCTTTAGCGCAAGAGCAAAACGCTGTCGTATCAACTTATGTAAACGACATCGTTTTGCTATCGCTATCTCCAAATACTATCTGCTGATGAACAGTAGCTTGCGACTGGATATCTCCTCTACGACGTCGCTTCCTCTTGCGTCTGGATGTACAAGCTACCTGCTGATTCTTACGACTGCTCTCTCAAACCATCTGCTGAATATGATAAACGTCACCGATGACGTCATCAACGCTTATCCATCTGCTGATCGCTTCTTATTGCGAATGCAAAACG
Organism: Dorcoceras hygrometricum; assembly: GCA_001598015.1. Lineage (NCBI taxonomy): Eukaryota > Viridiplantae > Streptophyta > Magnoliopsida > Lamiales > Gesneriaceae > Dorcoceras > Dorcoceras hygrometricum. The sequence continues at coordinate 18,941 of KQ990598.1, read as the reverse complement.
CTGTCGTTCCAACTTATTCACGCGACATCGTTTTGCAATCGCCAACTCAAAATACCAACTGCTGGTTGAAGCTCTCTGCTGATTCTATTCCACTGTAGCTTCCTGCTGAATGATGACGTCACTGCTGATGTCATCTACACTTAGCGCTCCAACTGATTTCTTCATCAATCCAGCTCCAGCTCCAGCTTGTTCTTAGCTTCTTGAATAGCGACTGTTGATAGATTCATCAACAGTACTTATAAATGGAATCTTCTTCTTCGATACATTTCTTCAGCAGACTTCTCAATACATGTACCAGCTGGTTCACTTCGCTCTTTAGCACCTGCAGCTGGTAGTCCTCGTTTCAGCTGGTTCATCAGCTGATTCAACTTGGCCTCCACCTGATTACGAACAGCTGATTCAACTTTGGACGTCTCCATTGCTAATCCAGCTACCCATTCCATTAACACCAAACCAACTGTTGATTGTTTATATAGCGAACCATCGGCTGGACAAATATAGCTGCTGCTGATCGTCTTCTTTGTTCCTAAAACCTGTACGCTTAAGTGGAATTGTTAGAAACACAATAACAGGTTTTGTGTAATTCAAAACTTAATCCGGATCTGTCAAAACAGATCCATCACATAGCTCTCGCGATCGATCATCCCAAAGTTTATTTATATATTCGATATATGTTGAATCCGCATGTTTTAAATTATGATTTAAAATATTGTTGAGACCAAATTTTCAAAAAAATAAAATCCCTCGTTTAAATACGATTTAAAACTAATATCAAGATTAAAAGTATATTCGATAAACTAAGGGAATTTAAATTTGTTTAAATTATCCCTACCTTCCATCAACAATGGGTGTACGCCGATGCTATCCGCATACATGACCCGGCTCATATTATTGAGGGGGTTATGTATGCCAGAAAGCTGTACACGTCATTGACACTCGTTGTGAGTCGGTTGGAACTCCCTTTAACGTTGGCTCATATTATTGGGGACGTTAAGGGGACCGTCCTTCATGACTCAACATTGATGGGTTATCTTGACACGTGATAGTAATCGGCGTCATATTATTGGGCCCTTACTGGACGTGAGGTAAATACATGGAGGTTGCACCGGTTGCAATTGGACTCTACCTTTTGGGGGTTATGGTTGTCTGATATTATTCGGGACCATGATCGCTCGATTAGACTCTATGTACCCACTAAGGAAACTTGCTTTCACGATTTCATTAGAGGGTGGTGAAATCGTTAAAATAGTGGGAGGGTAATTTATAAAAACTAAATGACCTTGTTTTATGTCTTAGCGTTTTTCATATATAGTTAGTAATACATGTCTGTTTTCCTTTTTCAGTATAAACTGCTTTAAAATGTCTTCGATCAAAAACCCACTCGCTGCTATACTGGATAGCAACAAGTTCACCGGTCTGAACTACCAAGACTGGCTTCGAAACCTCAACATTGTGTTGGCTTCGGAGAAACTTCTCTATACGATAGAGAAGAGCCCTCCGAAGGAAGCCCATGCCGATATCAGCCCTGAGGAGCTGACTACGCTTAAACAATGGTGGGATGACGAGCTTAAGACTCGATGCTATGTGATGGCATCGATGTCCAACGAAATGCAACAGCGCTTTGAGAAGATGAAGTATGCTGCTGACATACTCTTTCATCTCAAGGAACTGTATGGGGAGAACTCTCGACATGAGAGGTTCACCGCTGTCAAGGAGCTTATGATGAGCCGCATGCGCGATGGGACTTTGGTCCGCGAGCATGGGGTTCGTATGATTGGGCTCGTTGAAAAGCTGGCGGACCTTGATATCACACTTCCACATGAGCTGTCTGTGGATGTGCTTCTCATCTCACTACCCGCTGCATTCGACCCCTTTTGTGGTCAACTTCAACATGAACAAGCTGGCAGCCACCCTAGAAGAGGTGGTTAACATGTTGGTCGTGTTCGAGGGGACCATAAAGAAGGACAAGCCCGTCCTCCTTATGGGCTCTTCTTCCTCTGCGAAGAAGGGGCCCAAACGCAAGGGTAAGAAGCGTTCTGCCCTTGCGAAGGAGGAAAAGCCCACTAAGAAGCCAAAGGCAAAAGCTTCCAAGCCAAACAAGTCCGATGATGTTTGCCACCACTGCCACAAGCATGGGCACTGGAGGAGGAACTGCAAGGAGTACCTCGAGCAGTTGCGAACTGCAAAATGTATGTTCTATATCGAAATAAATATGTCTCTTAATTCGACTTCTTGGGTACTTGATACCGGATGTGGATCTCATATCTGCAATGATTTGCAGGTGATGACAAGAATCCTACGTCTTAGAGAGGGTGAGACCCACTTGAGGCTGGGCAATGGAGCACGAGTTGCTGCAGTAGCTATAGGAGATGTTTATTTATTTCTATCTTCAGATTTTAAGTTGTTATTGCGAAAAGTTTTATTTGTTCCCGAATTAATTAAGAACATCATTTCTGTTTCTATGCTTGATAGTGATGTATATTCTTGTGTTTTTGCTAATTCGATTTGCAATATATACAAGAATGAATGTTTAATTGGAATTGGGGAACGCGAAAACGATTTGTACACCTTAAAATTGAAACAAGTTCCAACTCGCGATGTCGAAACACATACAACAACAATTAAAAGAAAATACGATAGCTTAAACCCAGCACAACTTTGGCACGCTAGGCTAGGTCATATTTCCCTAAGTAGGATGAACAAGTTAGTTAGGAGTGACATGTTTGATTTATCAGACATTAACTCACTACCGACTTGTGAATCTTGTCTCAAGGGAAAGATCACCAAACAACCCTTCAAGGTCAAGCCTGAACGTGCTCAAGGCCTATTGGATTTGATCCATACTGATGTGTACTTAGCATTGGTACTAAGTACGGTCACACATACTTCATCACCTTTACCAATGATTACTCTAGGTATGGGTACTTATACTTAATGAAGCACAAGTCTGAATCCTTTGAAAGGTTCAAAGAATTCAAGGCTGAAGTAGAAAATCAATTAGGCAAAAGTATTAAAGCACTTCGATCTGATTGAGGTGGTGAATACTTGAGTGCTGAATTTCAAGAGTATCTAAGAGAGAATGGAATCTCTCGCAGTGGACCCCTCCGGCCACACCACAGCTCAATGCTGTAGTGGAGCGTCGTAATCAAACCCTGATGGACATGGTTCGATCTATGATGAGCTTCCTACCTCGTTTTGGGACTATGCGTTCGAAACGGCGGTAATGTTGTTGAACAATGTCCACACCAAGGCAGTGGATAAGACTCCATATGAGATATGGATGGGCAAATCACCCAAATACTCATACATGAGGATTTGGGGATGTCCTGCTTACGTGAAGCAGATAGTGGGAGATATATGATGAGCTTCCTACCTCGTTTTGGGACTATGCGTTCGAAACGGCGGTAATGTTGTTGAACAATGTCCACACCAAGGCAGTGGATAAGACTCCATATGAGATATGGATGGGCAAATCACCCAAATACTCATACATGAGGATTTGGGGATGTCCTGCTTACGTGAAGCAGATAGTGGGAGATAAGCTGGATACTAGATCCATCTTATGCTACTTCATTGGTTATCCAAAGAATTCTATTGGATACTACTTCTACCATCCAAACGAAACAAAAGTGTTTGTTTCTAGGAATGCCACATTTATGTAAAGGAAATTTCTACTTGATAGAAAGGGCAAAATAGTAGAACTCAAAGAGGTTCGAGAACCAACTGAAGTACCAAGTGAATCTCCTGCGCCTCCAGAGCCAGTACCAGAAATGGTTGCACCTAGGAGATCCGAAAGGGTTCCTAGGGCTCCTGAAAGATATGGTTTCCTCCTTGAAGATGATCAAAGTGATCAAGTTGTTGGATGTAATCCAAGAACTTTCAAGGAGGCAATTTCCGATGCTGATTCTAATTTGTGGCTTGAACCAATGCAGTCTGATATTGACTCGATGCATGCGAACCAAGTTTGGACTCTTGTTAATCCTTCCGAAGGAAATGTTCCTATCGGGTGTAAGTGGATATACAAGAGAAAACTTGGGCCTGATGGTAAGGTACTGACCTACAAGGCACGACTGGTCGCGAAAGGTTACACTCAAAGGCAAGGTGTTGACTATGATGAAACCTTTTCACCGGTCGCAATGTTCAAGTCAATTAGAATCTTACTTGCCATAGCCGCATGGTACGACTATGAGATATGGCAAATGGATGTGAAAACTGCGTTCCTTAATGGAAACATTAAGGAAGAGATCTATATGACGCAGCCTGAGGGTTTCACATCTGTAGGAAGTGAGCATAAGGTATGCAAACTTCAGAGATCGATCTACGATCTCAAACAAGCATCGAGGAGTTGGAACCAGAGATTCGATGAAACAATTAAAGAATTTGGTTTCATCAAGAATCCCGAGGAGCCATGTGTATATAAGAAGGTAGTTAAAGCGTTGTGACATTCCTTGTACTTTATGTTGATGACATTCTACTCATTGGGAATAATGTAGGAATGCTGCAGTCAACTAAAGTCTGGTTGTCTAGTAGTTCTTGATGAAGGACATGGGTGAAGCATCCTATATTCTTGGAATACAGATCTATCGGGATAGATCGAAACGGATGCTCAGACTCACCCAAGCTACCTACATCGATACCATACTTAAGCGGTTCTCTATGGAAGAGTCCAAGAAAGGACACCTACCTATGTGCCACGGGGTCACTCTATCTAAGTCTATGTGTCCAAAGACTGATGAGGAGATAGAGAGTATGACACGTGTGCCATATGCCTCGGCAATAGGTAGTATTATGTATGGCATGATCTCAACTAGACCGGATGTCGCATATGCTCTGAGTGTCACGAGCCGCTACCAGGCCAACCCCGGCCAATTGCATTGGAAGGTCGTGAAAGATATTCTTAAGTACTTACGAAGGACTAAGAGTATGTTCATGATCTATGGGGGTGGTGATCTGAAATTGGAAGGCTACACTGATTCTAGCTTCCAATGTGACGTGGATGATTCGAAGTCAACCTCCGGATTTGTATTCATGCTCAATGGTGGTGCTGTCTCTTGGAAGAGTTCCAAGCAAGACTCCATCGCGGATTCAACCACTGAGGCTGAGTACATCGCAGCATCAGCTGCAGCTAAGGAGGCGGTTTGGATAAGGAATTTCGTCCGGAACCTCTAGCTGGGTCAGCACCACGACCAGCTGGATAACCTGAACAACAAAAAAGGAAAGGAAAACAACCAAGCCCCAGAGGGACATGGGGTCAAACCCCAGTACGGAGAGCAGCTATAAAACAGCAGTGCAAGAATAA
>KQ990598.1:0-13433 GCA_001598015.1 Dorcoceras hygrometricum | reverse complement strand
GCCAAGTTCCATGCTGAATTACAAGCTCAAGATCCGTACCTTAATTCCTAGCTCAATTACCACAATACTAGGCCTGAGAAAACTGATTCCAACCTGTTAAACATACGCAAGATACAGGGAATCTGTTAGAGTAGATGCCCAACTAGCCAACTTGTGGCGTGTGGGTTTTTATTGACTCTTGTATATGACAATCTTTATATATGTTATTCGCATTTCTTTATGACGTTCTTTATTTTCATTATGTCATATGATGTTAACAATTATGTTGGATAAAGACCTAGATTGCACCATAGTGTATGTTAGATGTGATAGTTGATATGATGGCTATCATGAAACACATCTAATAGTCACTGTGTATTCTGAATTCGTTCCTAGTCCATTGGGCCGTCAAAATGAGGATAAGGCCACCCGAGCTTGAGACTAGCATCTGCGATGTGAAGTACCATGTTTCATTGGTAGGGAACATTGTGATGTTTTGAGCATGCAGATGGATAGTGACCTGGTGATCTATCGAACTACCCTCGTTCAGACTTTCCAAGTGGTTACCATTTGTCGAGTGGATAAGTCCGAGGTCTTGGTTGTACTGATTTTTCCTCACTACTCGAAACGTAATTGAGACTCTACATGATAGGTGCCTCACTTTGACCCGTTTGCCGACTCATTTGGGGTCATTATGCGGCGGGATTGGGTGAGGTCCCGATGCATGTAGGAGTCGATGCTTCGTTGTCGAGGATTCACCGCTCGCTCTCATGCGTGGATATCCTATGCTATCTGAGGGGATAATACTGTATAAATCTCTGGCCCGAGTACTGGATGTGTTTTAGGTAAATGGGTTTGCCTAGTAACACTCATGATGTCAATATTCGATCTCCAAGATGTATGCATAGCTATCGGATCTTTAGCGACTCTCGATTTACCAATGGTCGTTGATCTGATCGGGATATATGTGTTGAAAGGACCGTACTGTACGCTAACCACGACCAACTGGTTCTTGCAGCCACTATCAGTGATACCTAGGGGATAATGGGGCGATGTTGCTAGGTGCTTTACCATGATCCGATGGGCAAGTCCGAAATTGTGATTTCGGAGTCACAATAGTTGTGGGCCCACGGCTAGCTGTATCCCTGAACCATTGAGGGTCACACAAGTACTGGATTCATGATTCCCGCACGGAAATTGAGCTCAATGTGTTGAGCATAGGACGAGGATTTTAGGGAGTGCGACTTCCTAAATGTCAACAGGGGTCAAATTGCGATTTCCCAAAGTTGAGGGGCTAAACTGTAATTTTGGACTAGGCGGTCTGAAAAATTGTTTTCGCATCATAATATTCAGTTTTGGAAACTGATTCGATCGGTTCGATCTGATCGTCGATCAGAATTGTAATGAAGCCGCGGTGGTACGGTCGAAACGAATGTTCATATGGACCTGGGCCCTTTTGGAAACTGATTCGATCGGTTCGATCTGATCGTCGATCAGAATTGTAATGAAGCCGCGGTGGTACGGTCGAAACGAATGTTCATATGGACCTGGGCCCGCCCCAGGCCCATTGGGCTAGTGAAAGCCCATCATTGGTCTACTTATGCTAGACCTAGGGCTACACAAGACAACACTCACCAACCCTAGCCCTTGTGTGCACCGCCCCCTCCTCTCCCAAATCTCTCGGCCGCGCCTCCTCCCTTGCGCCGCCGTGCCGCCGCCCCGTGATCGGACTTGTTTCGATCACCGCGACGAAGAGATTCCGTTCGTGCTAAAATCCGTCAGCTCTTCTAGTGAAAACTGACGGAGGACTCTTGTTTCCGATCGTGGACCTGATTAGACGATCTACCGCTGCCTACAATTCAAGAGCCAATATTCCCTGTGAATCTGGTTGGAGCCAGGCGCCTAGACGCCAGCGAGGTAACAATTGATAAACGCCCTATGAATGGTTTATTGATTGATTTTAATGTATTGAATGTATCTCGGGGCAAATTTTAACTTCCACTGCGCCCCCGAGAAACGGGATTCGGATCCGCCATTGTCGCCAACATTTCTCTAATTAATCTGCTGGAGCAACTGAGGCAACATAGATTGAAGTGGACACGGTCGTCTAGCTCAAAGCTATTTGGAGGAACTGATGTCCATAGCAGCGGGATTCATTCCCAATTTTATCCGAATGTTACTTCAATAAGCTAGGTAAGGCCTTTAATTTTTATTGACAGGTCTTGGCAAGTTGTAGAGGGTGCAGACCCGAAGCCTGCGCGGTTAGCTATGCCACGTATTTCCAAAGCAAAGAGGCAGCTCTCACAGAGGCCCTTCGTGGATGCGTTTGCCCCCATTTGTATATTTATTGAACCAGTCCAAGATCTGAATTCTAGAAGACCTTATTCTGCGATTGTTCAGAGGCTTTGGGCTGAGATTTGTACAGATGTAGTTCAGTTTTCGCTTTTTGGACATCTTCAGCCAGTGGGCACCTACAATTTTTGTAGAGATATAGTTGCTGTAGATTCAGTTTTGGATACAGAGACAGTCCCTACAGGAAATTTTGACGCTATTCAGCACGGTCAGAGTGCTGAAGGTTTTATTGATTTCTTTATTCATCAGATTTCAGATAGTTCAACCTCTTCTAATCCGAGTTCTTCCAGTTCAAGTTTGAATTCATCCAGTTTGTCTTCCAGTAATTCCCGTATGCATTTCACATATGATATTCCTCAGACTTCACAGATGATGCCAACTGTTGTTCTTTCTACCGACTTCACAGAATCTATTGCTCAGCTTCATGCTTCTATTGATCAGATTAAACTTGAGTAGCTGTAGACTCGTGATAGTATAGACGAACTCAAGGCTGCACTTTCAGGGAAAATCACACGGCTTGAGATGGCGTTTGCACATTCTAGCTCTCGCCAGGATATGGTCCTTAGAGTTGAAATAAATGACGTCCGCAAGGAGGTACAGATTCAAAAGGCTGCTTTGTCGCAAGAACTGACTGATTTCCGTTTGGAAACACAGGAGGGCCTCAATACTCCTCGTGCTCAACTGTCTGAAATCATTTTGCCTATATTAATAGAGGGCGTGATGACAAACAGGAGGAAGAGGTAGTAGAGGTCCACAGCCTGAAGACAGAAGCAGACCTAGTGGTGGTGGAGGAAGCAGCAGTGAACCTTCAAGAAAAAGAGGTGGATCTTATAGAGGAAGAGGAAGCAGGAGTTCGGGATTCAGTCGATGGTTTTCTTGAGCAGTTTTTCTTATTTCCGTTCTTGTACAAAACTCTTGTACTTTGCCGTTTTGATTGAATATATAGCAAAGACTTAGAGCAATTATTTTTGTCTCTATTTAAGTCGAAAGCTGCTAAGTTTTGTCATCACCAAAAAGGGGAAAATTGTTAAGATAAAATTATAAGTTTTGGTGATAACATAAACAAGACAAAGAACTGAATTTAAGGATATCATATTTGGACGATAAGTTATTAGGAACTCAGATCCGTTCAGATTTGGATTAAGCGACTTATTCAGATCAGATCAGAGTATTTCAGATCAGATGAGAGTATTTCAAATCAGAGCGTATCGGGTCAGTTTAGAGGGTTATAGAACATATAAGATCTAAGGATATCAGTTCAGTTCAGAGGCTTCTATAACAAAATAGATCAGATCAGATGTTTCTAAGGAACAGAACTGGGTTAGTAATAGTTTTGATTAGTCCTTAGAAGTTCAGATCTCAGCATGCTATTCGTAGAGAGGGATTTCAGATTTGACATAGGAACAGATAAAGAGAGACAAAAAGGGAAAAAAATTGTAAAGGAGAAAGATCGTGAAGCTTTTACATTCGAAACAGCTTAGAGCAGATTTCAGCTTAGAGCCGAATAGATTTCACATCACATCTTCATATCTGAATAGCTATGTGTTCCAGGTGATTCAACGATCGAGATTAAAGCGTATAAAGCCTGTAAGACAAAGTGGATTAAAGATGTTCAAGATCAGAGCTATTTGGAGTATATCGTACAGAACACAGAGTTGGTTCAGTCGATGTTTTGCCATTTTTTGTATAAAGTTTACTAAGCTCTGACAACAAACAGAAAAACCTTATTGCAGCATTTTGGCGCAATAAATGCTCAGTACGATAAAGATATTCAAAAATGATTTGTTCTACTGGCTTATTAAATGACCGTTGAAGATGGATGAGTATAAATAGCTGAGGAGATTCAATCGGAGTAGCTCTCTCGGGCATTTTACAAGCTCTATGTCGATTTAAAATCTCCGTCTCTCTAATTATTTGTGCTTCGTTCGGAAAAAATCTTTCAAGTCAAAAACTAGTTGATTTCCCAGTTCTCAAATCTCGAAGAACATCCTTGAAGCTTTTCGTTCTTAAACAGAAATATTATCTTCGATATTTCCTTCTGGTTTTACATTAGCAAAATATTCTTATTGTTCAAAAACCAGCAGTTTACATACTCTGTGTGTGTTGTACTCGTAGAGATATTCAAAACAGAGTCTGTAACGAACTTTCTATATCAGGTAGTTTGAAAATACTTGTATTTGTAATCAGCAGAGGAGTCTGCGTAGATTTGGATTGCTAGGAGTTCACTTTAAGAGAGGCTTAAGTGACTGGGTGTTTGCAGAAGCTGTAACCATCAAATCTTCTAGTGGAACCTTCCTGTAAAGGAAGAATGGGAGACGTAGGATATTGATATCCGAACTTCCAGAAACAAACTCTGAACTCTATCTCTTTATTTACGTGCATCGTTATTTACTTAACTGTTCACTGTTTAATCAGTTTATTTCCGCACTTTATAATTAACAGAGAAAACAGATTTGAACTGAGAGCCTCAAAGCTAGTCACTCAGCTTTGAGTTAAGCACAGGCTTGTAAAACGTTTTTAAAAATATTTGAAATATAAAAATCGAAGGAGCCCCCCCCCCCCCTTCTGAACTCCTGGGCCTATTTTATTACTTATTTCGATCCTATTGATCCTATCATCCTGTATCTGATCCTTGAACTCTTTCATCTCTATGGGAGCTAATCGGTACGACGCCTTAGAGATTGGAATTTTACTTGGGATCAACTCTATCGAAAACTCTACCTCTCTCTCTGGTGGAACATCGGAAATATCGTCAGGGAACACATCGGGAAACTCCCTGACCACCTCTACCTCTTCGATCACTTGACCAGCTGTTTCTGGTACAGATATACACTATCTAGAAATCCCTGGCAGCCCCTCCTCGTGAGCTTTCTTGCCTGGATGCAAGATATCACTCGTGGCATCTGTCTGCATCTGGCCGCCTCAAAGATACATGGTCTCCCACTAGGCGGTATAATTCTCACTGTCCTCTGTCGGAAATCGATCGATTCCTCATTTTGCTGTCGACCAGTCCATCCCTAAGATAATATCGAACTCTGGCATGGGCAAAACTATCAAATCCGTCGGAATAGAATTCCCCTGCAAGTTGAGCTCCACGTTTCTAGCCAGCTGCATTGATAACATCTCTTCCCCTGATGGTCTGTCACACTGAATCCCCAACTCAACTTCTCCGGTGGATACCCATACTCGTACAAAAGACTCTGCTATGAAAGAATGTGTAGCTCCTGAATCTAGTAGAGAGTAGGTGGCAACTCCCAATAAGAAAATTCGACCTAAGAAGTGACATCTTACCACACTAAATCCTATCCCTAATCGTGTTGACTAAAACCATAAGATTCAAGTTCTCAACATATATTCGGGAACAAGACATGCAATTTTATAACGAGAAAATTATTTCAATGTCATAGCTATTAACACTATCCTGTTACTAGTACGCAGTAACCAAAAAGGTACTGAATGCAATAAGTTACATGTGATCAACGTAGAGTCTGGGTTTGCTTGCTCCGTCTGCATGACGAAGACTCTGCCCGGAACAGGCTGCCTCAGCTGTGGACACGCTGTGGATACGTGTCCTGGTGCCTTGCACTTGAAGCACACATTCGCCTTTACCAGGCACTTCCCAAATTGTTTGCGCTGACACTCCGGACATAGCGGCCTATCGTCAGACTGTGGGGCTGTAGGCCTCTGCGGTTGCTTCCCCTGTTGCTTGAAATGTCTGGGTGGACCTGTGTGAGGCTTCCTTGTTCTGCTGTTGTGATGGCTGGGGTGGTGGCCTCTTCCTCTGCGCATCATGATCCATCCCCCGGAGCAGCACCCTCTCAGCCTGAAGGGCTCCTACAATAGCCGCGGGATAATCAGTCACCTCCGCTACTAACACGTCCCTCTTGATAGTAGGCCTCAATCCCACGAAGTGCTTCAGCTTCTCCGTTGCATTGTCAGCGATCAGGGGCATAAAATGACATCGTCTGTCAAACTTTCGAACAAACTCGGCCATCGACATGTCACCCTATCGAAGGTTCAACAGTCTGCCTCGGGCCTCCTTTGAGAAGTACTTGCCATAAAATAGCTCCTTGAACCCCTCCCAGGTCAAAGTCTCAATGTCCACTGACTTCCCGGCTACTTCCCACCATAAACGGGCATCAACTCACAGCATGAACTTGGCGCATCACACCCTGTCATCGTCCCTCAGCTCCATAACATCAAAGATCATCTCCAAGGACTCTATCCAGTCCTCAGCCACGAAAGGATCCATGGTACACGAGAACTCCTTCGGGCCCATCTTCCAGAAGCGCTCATACACTACCTCCGGTCGAACCCTCCGAGCAGCCTCAGACTACTGCTCCAGCAACCAAGTCAATCCAGTCAACAACTGTCCACTAGCATCAAGGGGTGGAGGCGGAGGTGGGTCTCGCCTTCCCTTCTCTCGGTTCATGGAGTCACTGTTCAACCGACGTCTAGGAGGCATATCTGTGCATGCAATCCAAGATCACATATAACCCACATGCATATATGACACATCATTTGCTAAAAAAATAATAAACCCTCCGAGCAGCCTCAGACTACTGCTCCAAGCAACCAAGTCAATCCAGTCAACAACTGTCCACTAGCATCAAGGGGTGGAGGCGGAGGTGGGTCTCGCCTTCCCTTCTCTCGGTTCATGGAGTCACTGTTCAACCGACGTCTAGGAGGCATATCTGTGCATGCAATCCAAGATCACATATAACCCACATGCATATATGACACATCATTTGCTAAAAAAATAATAATTCGTGATAATTTTAAATCATTAAACGTTAATCATGTATATTTTGAAACTTTAAAACTTACAAACTTGAGGCACGACCATTTGAGCTTCTCGGAACCGACAGCAGGCACAACCCTTCAGGACCTTACTCTGATACCAACTGAAACGACTCGACTCACTAAAATATTTTTCTTTCAACCAAGAGCATAAATTTTTTTTTCGGTTACTATTTATGTGAACAGTACTATTCACATGAATAGTACCCTCAATAATTTTTTTTCCCAACAATCTTGCAAAATTGAACTTGTTGCAACTAAAAATTTATCAAATAATGTCATGCCGCAATAAAGCGTATAACCCATCAAAATTTTCGAACGAATTAAATACCAAATTTCAAACTCTGATGACATAAAAATTTATTTCCAAAAAAATATCCCATAAAGGAAATTGTATCCTCAAAATTTATTTACATCTCATAAAAAAATCTTTTGCGGAAGCTTAGAAGGTCTCGGGAGTGCGTTGCCGGTGTCCGAGCTCCTCAACTGTCGCCGCCTCGAAACTCGTCATCATTCTCACCTGCACACAATCAGATCTAGTGAGACTAGAGGCTCAGCAAGCTCAAACCTGAATAACAAGTACTAAATATACATCCACATCCCATAAAATACATTTTAAGCTGCAACATCAGGACTTTAAAAGAACTTTAAACTGTAACTTTAATCTTTAAACTATCAACTTTAAACATCATCATCAAAAAGCTTTAAATAAACTTCATCCTCAAACTATATGTCATGGCATGTAAATTATGTAAATCCTCAATAATAACATTTTAGGTGAAGTTTGCTCAGTGATGCGACCCATCTGTTTGCTTGATCAAGCTATAAACCATAGTACTAGGCTGGAATAGCTCTACGGACCTCTTGCGCCGTATTCACTATCCCCCTCTAATATGTCTCTACGGACCTAATGCACCGTAGTCATTATATTCCTCTACGTCTTGGTCACAAACAACTCGCATTCCTAAAAATAATATTTTCCTCATTTTTCATTCAAACATAAACATCATAAGACATGCCATTAACATCATAAACATGCATCATTTTCATTTTCAAAATCTTGCTGCTCGTAAACATGTTTGCGATGGGTTAGAAAATAAGGAAAGTTTTAGCCAAAATCAATCGGGACCGTTCTAGTCTTCTCAACGGGCTACTCTAATACCACAGTCTCAACGAATCACCGGACAAGCCCAAAACTCATCACAATCAATCCAAGCCTAGAATGTATAATTTTACACATCTTAAACATGTTTACAAACCATAAACATTCTGTTCGGATGCCTTCGGGGTGCTGCCATGACCTCAAAAGTTTCAGCGCTACATGTTGCCCCTCCTCGACTCCTAAACCTAGTCGTATAACTCCTAACATACTACCGTCAGCTCCAAGCCCTTAAGTAAAATTTAGAATCTATCCTCCCTAATTTAGGACCTCATGAACGTACCCCATGGTGATGTACAGCAAAATACGCGACACAACCCACTACCTTCTAGCCTTGCCCTTCACTCCTACGTCGACGAGCGTGCGGTTTCCTTATCCTTCCGACACTACCCTTTTACCAATCCGACCAGACCATGACCATACCACTATAGACCCTCTAAGACATGCACCAGTCCATGGACGTGCCCTCATATTCGATTCAAGCCCACACGACTCACCACAAGATGCCCGATCACAACCTTTCGGCCATGGGGCTTGTAACGCCCAGAAATCCTAATTACGTTGAACTGAATTCATGACTAGGGAGAAAACCTTATGTTAGTATGATTTGCATATCATGTATGATGATTATATGCTTTACCTTGTGCATGTTGTTTTACGGTACGGTTTGAGACCGGTAAGCGGGGACGAGTCCGGAGACGACCAAATTGAAAATATTTTTAATGTTTTAGCCCTTAGACATATTTTAAAGCAAAATATTTTTATTTTACGCACCATTTCCAAAAAATGAGATTTTATGCACGGTTACCGAGGGGGACCCGTTTTTCGCCTATACGGGCTATTTTTATGACTTTTACTACACTTTTAAATTTGAGAGGCCATATATTACGAAAATTTAAGGCTTGAAGGCTGAACTTTAAATATTTTTAAGCCTTTTTAATTAGATGAGGGTTAGTATTGGAATAGGCCTTTTATTTCCTTAATAAAACAAGGTGGGAGGGTTTCTTTTGTACACTTTTCATTCACCCTTCTCCACTATTTCGAAAATTTACCCTAGCCCCTCCTCTCATCAGCCGAATTCAGCCTTCTTCTTCCCCTAGGCGGCCGAAACTTGCAAGGTTTTGATTGAAACTCAAAGGTGTTGGCCTTCTCAATTGTCCTCCGCTCCGGTATCGCGTATCTCCGCTTCTTTTTCGATCAAGGAATGTTGTATTCTTTCTTTTCTCACCATTTAGATCGTAATATAAACTGTTTTACAAAGATTATGCATGACGTTTATGTGAATTTTTCAGATCTTTGCATCCATGTCCATGATCACGTATTATTTCATGTGCATCTCACGGTTTTGAACTTTTGTGCATGGCTTCGGTTTAGGGGCTGTCCAAGGGGCCTTGTCTCGATATTAGGTGGTCATGGTGGTCCTAGGAAGGGCTAGAGATGGTCCATAGATGAGGATTTAGAGGCTGGTCGTGGGATCAACCATGATGAGTCGGGTGACTCACGCGTGGGTCGCGACATGCGTCGCGTGGGTCGCGATGCGTCGCGTGGGTCGCGAAATGCGTCGAGTGGGTCGCGACATGCGTCGCGTCTCCTTGCCTTCGTTTGAGCCGTGCGGCGCATGGTGGTGTGCGTGAGTAGTGCGTGTAGGGTTTGATGAATTTGGCTCGGTTCAATTGGACCGTTTCGGGCTGGTTCAGTTGGACCGGGACGATTCATCGAGTCTCGAGTCAAATGTTTTAAGTCCGGTCTGAGTTATTTTATTTTTGGGCCGGGTAATTTTATTTTTAAAGTCCGGGTCATTTTTATCGGGTCAAGTCAACTTTTAAGTTAAAAATTTATTCTTGGTCAAAATGATTTCGGGTCAATGATTTCAAGTTAAAATTTGTTTTAATTTGCTGGATTTTTAAGTAAATTGGATTTTAATCAAATTGTTGGATTTTGGGCCATTAATTATTCTAATGAGTTTTAAGCCTGTTTTGACGATGTTGGGCCGAGTCCTTCAAATGATTTTAAGGGGTAATTGCTTGATGTTGGGCCCATTTTGAGTTGGGCTTGGTATTATTTTAAGTCTAGTGGAGGCCTTGGGCTTAGAATTAGTGGGCCAGTCGCTTGAGCCAGTCCTTGACCGGGCCGAGGAAAATAATGCATTAGCCCGTGAATATATATTTAATTATATATGTATTATGCTATGTAATTGTTTATGAAATGTTTTAAGGAAATTAAATATATATTGATGGGCCAAGATCTTTTTTTTAAGTCGCATGATTTTTTATGAAACGCATGCATCATGAAAGTTTAAGTTATGTTAAGGAATGAATGAAAAATTTTTGAGGGATTGAAGTGTTGTGGGCAAAGTAATGATGGGAGTTAGTCGGGTAGCCGGGCCCGGGGATCCCCTGTTAATGTATGAGCCTATGGATTCATGTGTGATATCATGGTGAAGTGGCAGCCTATGGATCCTCGTGTGATATCGGGGTGAAGTGGCAACTTATAGGTGTGACATATAGGGATCCTCGTGAGACATCGGGGTGAACCACACCGCCACGTACGCTGGTTTATAGATTGATCAATCGAATTAATGGCTTTCACTTCATGGATACGACTCATATTTTCTTTTAAGTTATGTTATGTTTATGCCATGCCTTAACATATATGTTATGTGATGAAGTATGTATGACTACAGTATGTTTTAACGTTAAGATCTTTCAAGCACGCATGTCATGAAATTATGTCCTAGACTTATGTGCCTGCATGTGGTTTTATTATATGTACCTTGTTATTAGCGGATAGAGCATGCTGGGCCTTTAGGCTCACTAGGTTTAAATGGTGCAGGTGAGCATGATGTTGATGATATTACTCCGACCGACGGTGAGGACGTCTGATGCTCAGCTGCGGCTGTTACCCCATGACCACTCAGTTATTTTATGCATTTGCTTTTAGACATGTTTTCCGCAAATAGTTTTTAAATACTCTGATTTTTATGTTAGCTTGTGAGATGTGGATTGAGGATATTTTGCAGTTAGTGTTAACGGACGTTGAGATGTTACCTTTAAATGCTTTAAGTTATGGGTTTATTTATAGCTTTTATTAAATGTTTATTCCACATCGGCCTTCAAAAAAAATTTAGAGGTTTAGTATGTTTCAACTTGGTATCAGAGCCGACCTCTCTTAGTACGGTGTGTTTCGGGGACGAACCAAGCGGAAGCTGGTGGGCATGTGAGGTCCGGGGCTCAAAGAGGGCGGGAAGTGATCGCCGGTGCCAGATGTTGCACGGACAATGAGCGGCTCCTGGCAGGCTTCTAGAGACGATGGGGCACATGAATGAACCGATCCCACACCGAAATAAGAGGGATTACGAGACTGGGAAATTATAGGTGTAATGGAGGTCAGTTGAGGAGGCTTATCAGATTTAATGGTACTACCCATAATAACAAGGTGCATCTTCTTTTCGGGATCTCATCACTTAAGAACTCCAAAGTTAAGCATGATTGACTTGGGACAATTTTGGGATGGGTGACCCTCGGGAAGTTTCTCAGGGTGTGCGCGAGTGAGGACAAACACGGCTGAAAAGATCAATGTTGGTACAGTGGGGCAGTCGTTAAATCTGGGGCGTTACAGTTGGTATCAGAGCGGTGGTTCTGGTGGGGTACTAGCCTGCTGCGTGGAGCTCGGAAGTCGCACTGCCAGTCTGTGAGTTTTATTTTATGACTTATGTTTATGTTTATATGCTGCATGTTTAGTTCTACCTTAGATTTTTAGGGTTAGACGCCTAGTCATGCACGTAGATTTACGTTATAAGGTTTGGTGTACCAGAACAATGCCTCCCCATCGCATTAGAGAGCAGTAGCAGGATGACGACTTGCCTCCTCCTCCTCCACCACCCCAGATGACGCCGTTTGAGAGAGCTAACATGGAGATGTTAGCCGGGATTACTAGGTTACTGGAGAGACAGTCGGAGCGACCCGAAAAGTCGCACGAGGAGGACATCGCAGAGAGGTTCCGCAAACAGGGACCTAAGGAGTTTTCTGGCACTACAGAGCCACTCGTTGCTGAGGAGTGGATCCGATCCATGGAGACTATCTATGATTTCATGGGTCTGACGGACGCCGACAAGGTCCGTTGTGCGATTTTTATGCTGAAGGCAGATTCCGCTCTTTGGTGGAAGGGCACAGTGGTTGGACTACATCTGGAGAGCTTGACGTGGGGAGAGTTCAAGAAGGTCTTCTTTGAGAAGTACTTTACTGTGGATGCCCGGAGCCAGCTGATTCGGGAGTTTATGAGTCTCCGTCAGGGAGACAAATCTGTTGCAGAGTATGTTCAGCAGTTTGAGCGAGGATGTCCCTTTGTACCCGCGATTGCTACCGTAGAGAGTGAGAAGCTGAGGCAGTTTACTGATGGACTACGACCTGACATCCGCCACGATGTCAACATGGCGGACGTGGAGACCTATATGGCGGCAGTGAACAGGGCTTAACGGTACGAGAGGGGCCGGAAGGATATGAGGGAGGACTATCAGAGGAAGAGGCAGATGCAGCCGCCCGTCAGGGGCCAGTCTTCGCATCCTCCAGCGAAGAAACCATTCCAGGGGCCTTCTAAGGGCCCAACTCAGCAGGGACAGCAGCAGTATAGACCACAGGGCCAGCAGAGGCCACAGCAGCAGGGGGCCAGCGCCCCTAAGCCCGAAGGATATTCGACCTGCAAGGAGTGCAACAAGCAGCATCCCGGACCGTACATGGCAGAATCAGGGAAGTGCTTTCATTGCAAGGAACCGGGACACGTTTCCAGGGATTGCCCGAAGAAGAGACAGACCACGGGTCGTGTCGTTGTTGTTGGGGATCCGGATCCGCCCCCCGGCTAGGCAGCGGAAGAACAAAGAAAAGGCCGGGAGACGATCAATACAAAAAACAGACAAATTACAGTAATCGTCATTCATAGGGAGTTCAAAATGGAATACCTTGCTGGCACTTGTGCCTGGCTCCAACCGGTATTACAAGAATCCGGCTCTTCTCGGTAGATTGCGGTAGATTATCGCCAATCCGGTCCACGACCAGAACCGAGACTCCTTCGTCAGGCTGCACTAGAAGCGCTGACGAGATCAGCACGAACGGATTGTCCTCGTCGAGTTGGCCGGAAACGAATTTCC
>KQ990597.1:31378-45109 GCA_001598015.1 Dorcoceras hygrometricum | reverse complement strand
CCCCTGTTACAAGTCAGACTCCCATGCCTATGGTACATTGGACTATAAGTTCAATGTTTGTAAGAAAATCTTTATTTTCATCAAAGAAACCATAGGAAATTCGCTGCGGTGCTTGGAGAGACTTGCTGCTAGACCTGCTGTGTTTTCGTGTTCTCCTGTATTGAGGCAAGTAAATTTGATTCTTGCTACACCAAGAAAGCATATGTATTGTTTTTACTTCGTTTCGAAATTCCTTGCCTAAGTTATGTTTAATATCAGCCTTTGCTCATATTTTGCTGATATTGAATTGTATGTTTAATGATTGGGTTCACAGTGAGTGTAGGTTTGGAATTAAAACAGTATTTTACGGAGTTGATGATGTTGATTTTGAAACACTGAGCATTTCAGATTCCAACTCATGAAAATTATGAAGTTCTTCTTTTATTGGTGAATGACAGCGTCCGAATTTGACTCCACGAAGTTGGAAATGCTAGTCGAACAAGAACTAAGTCTGGTTTGATAGGTGAATTCTAATATTGTGGATGTTGTTCATGACGTTATCGCATTTCATAACCATCATCTGGTTTACTGTTCATATCTCATTTCATAACCATCAGCTGGTTTACTGTTCATATCGCATTTCATAACCATCAGCTGGTTTACTGTTCATATCGCATTTCATAACCATCAGCTGGTTACTATTGCTTGCGACTGGTTTTGCTTGCCAACGGGTTTTGCTTGTGACTGGTTACTGTTGCTTGCGACGGGATTTGCTTGCGACTGGTTACTTGTGCTTGCGGCTTGGCTTGATCGCATCGCATTTCATAACCGCAGCTGGTTTACTGTTCATATCGTATTTCATAACCATTAGCTGGTTTACTATTCATATCGTATTTCCATCAGCTGGTGGCTACTGTTGCTTGCGACTGGCTACTGTTGCTTGCGACTGGTTTTGCTTGAGACTGATTCCTTTCCCTAAGTACCTCACTACTGATTCACATACAGCGTCTGGTTTTCTTTCAACTGCTGATTGCCCTTACCCAACGACTGGTTGTTCTTGAACCAACGACTTACTCCGTTGACCCGATTAATTGTGTTGACCACTGATATATATATATATATCCATCGACTGTTTTTCTTGCCAACAACTGGAATTTATCCCAACTGATCACTATGTCTCAGCTGGATGCTCAGTGAAAGAAAATGATTTTTGAAGGAAGGATGAGTTTTAAAAAAATGCGCGAACCCCGATGTTAAGTTTCGAATTTATCTCAGAAGTTGTTTAAAGGAAGATGTCATACTTTAGGATCTATGGAAAAGATAACAGACGTTCCGTATGGGAAGGGTGAGCAGCAGACGAGAGGGTCGGTTGCCCCTTCATATTGGGTGAGATTTCACCATATAGTAACTGATATCAGTAGCCATTCGATCGAGTGCAATGGGACCTAAGTAGAGCTTCTGAGCCATAAATCTAACGAAAATGATAACGCTGGGATTTGATTTTAATTCCAGAACAGAAGTTTATGATGAATAATGTTTTATGACTTCCTTTAAACTATGATGTCTTATGTTTTACACCTGCATATTGTGCTTGTTACTCTCAGTTTTGCTTGCTGAGCCCCTAGGCTCACTAGTTTTTATGGTGCAGGTGAGTCGGCACCGGAGCAGGTGGGAGGTGGAGTTTGAACCAGTAGCAACGTGTTAGTGTTTATCGAAGGCCTGCGTTTCAGTGATGTTCATTTTGTATTTTGCTGTTTTTGTTGTCTTTGATCTTAGTCAAATCTGTATTGAGATCCATTACAACAAAGATGAATTCAAATAGAGTTCAATAGTTGTAATATCACGACTTCGCATTTTGTACTTCGAAATTGTAATGAAATCTGATTTTAATTTCTTGGCGCCAACGGCTGTACTTTGATTTTATTTTGAGCAAGGCAATACAGCTTGTTCTATTTATTATTCAGCCCTTCTATTTTCATTTTATTTCCTTTTCTTTGATCCCGTGATTCCATGGGGATTGGGCGTCACATGATCGGTCTACCGGGAATTAACAGAAAACCACCGCGATGAACAGTACTCGCGACATAGATCGACAGTCGGGGAAATTATTCTAAGTATGGGATCTCATACTAATTCGAAGACCAAGTCTTCTATTAAATATGCTTCTCAACAGCTGATAGAAACAGGAACAGATTCCACCAACAAAAACAGTTGTCATCGCTGTTATCTCAACCAACATCTGATCGAACCAACAGCTGATCGAACCAACAGCTGAATCTCTCAAACAACGCAAAGGCTAAACGGCGTCGCACCAACTTAACCAAACTACGTCACAGAGGGACACGTCACCTCGCTACCAACAACTGATCAACAAACCAGTAGCTGGATAAAACAACGCATCAGATCTCTCAATAGTAGATGTCTATCGCGACCAACAGCTGGTACAAAGCGCTCCACTCAAAATGCTGTCGTTCCAACTTAACTAAACGACGTAGTTTCGATACCCACTAAGAAACACGCTTGCGAAACCAACAGCTGGTTCCTGTTCACAATACATCGTCGCTTCAGAGTCCCTTAGCGCTCTCTGCTGCATCGCAACTAAAATAGCAATGTCTGAAATACACGTCAGCATTGTTGCTGCTTCCTACCAAAACACAACGACTGAAATACCAATAGCTGACGCGATCGATCATCAATGATGCAAAACCCGAACAGATATCTCTCCCGCGACACCTGATATCATCTCAACGGCTGATTCCAACACTTAGGCAAATTCGATGACTTCAACACACGCATCTACTACCAGCTGGTTTCAACCTGAGCAACACCTGATTGCGAAAACACAGGTCTCACATCTCTCCCCCACTAAAACACGATTTCGTCCTCAAAATCAAACTCGGGGAAAACAACTGAACTCACAATCCAAGAGTTCAAGATAACTGAGCAAACAACAAGCAACAACTAGGGAAAAGAACAACAAAAACTAACCAACTACTGGAAACTGATACAACATCTACTCAAACAGATGCGGCCACTCACGCTGCATCTTCTCTTCCATCTCCCAGGTAGCTTCTTCCCTACCATTTTTGCTCCATTGAACCATTACCAAAGGAGTGGTTTTATTCCTCAACTGTTTCAATTTTTTGTCAAGAATTCGCAAGGGATACTCCACATAGCTCAACGTCTGATCTAGCTCAACCTCGTCAGTTCTCAACACATGAGACGGATCTGGCTCGTACTTCCTCAACATGGAAAGATGAAAGACATCATGTAGAGAAGATAATTCTGGTGGCAACAACAGCCGATACGCCAAAGGGCCAATCCTCTCAAAAATTTCATAGGGTCCAACATAACGAGGGGCCAACTTTCCCTTGTGACTAAAGCGTATAACACTTCTGAAAGGAGAAACTTTAAGGAACACCTGATCACCAACCTGAAACTCTAGAGGTCAACGCCTCTTATTAGCATAACCGGCTTGGCGATCCTGGGCAGCTTTCATCCGCTGACGAATCAGATCCACATGATTCTTCATCTGCTGCACAAACTCTGGGGAAGACAGCTGATTCTCCCCCAATTCTTTCCAACAAACAGGCTATCTGCACTTTCTGACATACAAAGCCTCAAACGGTGCCATGCGAATCGTCACTTGGTAGTTGTTATTGTAAGAAAACTCAACTAAAGACAACTCTGACATACAAAGCCTCAAACGGTGCCATGCCAATCGTCACTTGGTAGTTGTTATTGTAAGAAAACTCAACTAAAGACAACGCGTCTTTCCAGATACCACCAAAATCCATCACAACAGCTCTTAACATATCCTCCAACGTCTGGATAGTTCTCTCAGATTGACCATCTGTTTGGGGGTGATACGCGGTACTCATAGCCAATCTGGTACCCAAATATGCTTGTAAACTCTTCCATAACCTAGAAGTGAACCTTGGATCTCGGTCAGAAACAATCGAAACAGGCACACCTTGTAGTCTAATGACAAAATCCACGTACAGTTTCTCCATTTTCTTCAACAAAAACGTCATTCCATAGGGATTAAAATGTGCAGACTTCGACAACGTATCAATTACAACCCAAATTTCATCGCAACCTCTGCTGGTACGAGGCAAATGCGTCAAAAAATCCATCGCTATGTGCTCCCAATTCCATTGGGGCACTTCTAAACTCTGCAACAGACCATCAGGTCTCATCCTTTCAGCCTTAACCTGCTGACAGTTCAAGCAACGAGCGACAAAACCAGCAACATCGCTCTTCAAACCAACCCACCAGAAGTGCGGCTTTAACGCTTGGTACATCTTCCGTGCACCTGGATGAACACTGTGTATACTGCAATGCGCTTCTCAAAGGATCTCCTCCCGAAGATCTATCAGATTGGGCATAACAAACTGACCACGAAAACACAAACAACCATCAGACGAAACAGAATAGTCCTCAAGTTGACCAGCCCTGACCTTCAAATTCAACTCGTGGATGTAAGGATCTATCTTTTGAGCCGCTCTAATGCTCGAAATTCTGTGGCTCAACTTGGAAAGAAGAAACCAAAACATAACCCTCAGCCGGGTAAAACTTCCAACCCGTAGTGCTAAGATGCTCATGGTCCTTAGAAATATACAGCGATGCAAGAATCTTTTCCGGAGCCTTCCTGCTCAAAGCATCAGCAACTACGTTTGCTTTCCCAGGCTGGTACTTGATCTCACAATAAAAGTCCTTAAGCAGCTCCATCCATCTACGTTGTCTCATATTTAAGTCAGGCTGCGAAAACAAATCCTGCAAACTCTTGTGGTCCGAGTACACCATGAACTGCTCGCCATACAGATAGTGGCACCAGTCCAAACTAACCGCTTGTCTTTCTGAGTCAACTGAGTCATCGGCGTAGCTATACTAGAGAAACGCTCTATAAAACGACGGTAATAGCCAGCCAGACCCAAGAAACTACGAACCTCAGGCACATTCCTAGGACGCTCCCAGTTCAGAACAGCATCTACCTTACTGGGATCCACAGAAATGCCATCCGCTAAAATCACATGACCCAGAAACACGACGCGATCCAGCCAGAACTCGCACTTAGAGAACTTGGCATACAACTACGAGTCTCTCAACGTCTGAAGGACAACTCTCAAATGCTCCTTATGCTCCAAAGGAGTCTTCGAATACACCAAGATGTCATCGATAAACACTATCACAAACCGATCTATAAACTCTCGTAAGACTCGGTTCATAAAATCCGTCAACTGAGTCATCGGCGTAGCTATACTGGAGAAACGCTCTATAAAACGACGGTAATAGCCAGCCAGACCCAAGAAACTACGAACCTCAGGCACATTCCTAGGACGCTCCCAGTTCAGAACATCATTTACCTTACTGGGATCCACAGAAATGCCATCCGCTAAAATCACATGACCCAGAAACACGACGCGATCCAGCCAGAACTCGCACTTAGAGAACTTGGCATACAACTACGAGTCTCTCAACGTCTGAAGGACAACTCTCAAATGCTCCTTATGCTCCAAAGGAGTCTTCGAATACACCAAGATGTCGTCGATAAACACTATCACAAACCGATCTATAAACTCTCCTAAGACTCGGTTCATAAAATCCATGAAGACTGCAGGGGCATTGGTCAATCCAAAAGGCATTACCAGAAACTCAAAGTGCCCGTAACTAGTACGAAAAGCAGTCTTTGCAACATCTTGATCTCTAACTCTCAACTGATGGTACCCTGAACGTAGATCGATCTTCGAATATACAGCAGAGCCTTGTAACTGGTCAAACAAGTCATCGATCCTCGGCAACGGGCACTTATTCTTAACAGTAACTTTGTTCAGCTGACGGAAATCAATGCACATTCTCATTGTGCCATCCTTCTTCTTGAAACAAGATAGAAGCTCCCCACGGCGACATGCTAGGTCTGTTAAAACATTTATCCAGCAAATCATCCAGTTGCACATTGAGCTCTCTCAACTCAGCAGGCACTAAACAATACGAAGCTCTCGAAATCGGAGCTGTGCCAGGCATCAACTCAATGCTGAAGTCAATCTCCCTCTTCGGAGGAAAACCAGGAATCTCCTCCGGAAACACATCAGGAAAATGACGCACCACAGGAACTTCGCTGAGCTGCACATGCGAAGAAGAAGATGCATCCAACGCATAAATCATAAAACCAGCGTTCTCCACGGACAATAAGATGAACATCTCCATCGCTGAGATCAACGGAATCTTTGACTGATAATCTGCACCGCAGAAATTCCATTTCTCAACGGACTGAGGCCTAAAATGCACGATCCCATGGAAACAATCCACGGAGGCCCTATAGCTGGACAACACGTCCATTCCCACTATGCAGTCGAAATCCCACAACGTCAAACGAATCAAATTTTCTATCAACACATGCTCGCCAAACCTCATAACGCCATCCAACAAAACTTCCTGGGAGAACAAGCTCACGCCGCCAGGATTAGAAATAGAAATAGCATCGCGCAAAGAAATGGTATGAAGACCATGCTCGACCACAAATGCATCAGAAATAAATGAATGCGATACGCCAGTGTCAAACAACACTCATGCAGGAATATAAAAGACAAGGCATGTACCTGAAATCACCCTGCTCGGCGTCTCCTCCGCTTGCTCCCTAGTAATAGCGTTCGCTTGAGCATGTTGGGGTCAGAGAAATGCTTTTGAGACGACTGTTTGAAACGCGACGGACCAGGCAACTGGAACGGCCTAAACTGCGTCTCTACAACCCTAGGCTGCGGAAACTGAGGGGAACGACCCCTAGACGATCCTCCTCGACCCTGAGGTGGGGCTGCGGCTTGCTGCGATCCAGTTGACGGACACACTCTTGCATAGTGCCCATACTAACCACAGAGGTTACACGAGCCCGGCACGCCAACACACTGAGTCGACGGAAGCTTGCCTCCACAGAAGCCACAAAAATCTATCCTAGAACCACTGCTACTAGAGCTGCCAGAACCAGAAGAACCAGAACCAGACTTCTTCTTTAAATGATGTCCACGAGGTCTAAACCTCTGGCGGCCAGACTGCTGAGCCAACTGCTGCTGCTACTGCCGGGGTTGACGAGCGGACTAGGAAGACTGCGCTCCCTGAACAGCGGGACGACCACCCTGAGCACCCTGAGGCCTAGCACGCGACCTCCGGTTCCGCAGACCTTCCCCGATATCAATAGCGCTATCCACAGCTTCTGCATAGCTCTTTGGTTTTCTCGACAAAACCAAAGTATACAACTCTTCATTCAAACCCTCAATAAACTTAGTCCTCTTGGCCCTCTCCCGGCCAGCTACATGCGGGACATACGCCAAAAGAGAAGAAAACAACCAAGCATACTCTCGCACAGACATCGTACCCTGCTCCAAATGATCGAACTCTCGCTCACGAGCGTTCACGTACGACTCTGGGACGTACTACTGTCGAAAATCAACCAAACCCTCAATAAACTTAGTCCTCTTGGCCCTCTCCCGGCCAGCTACATGCGGGACATACGCCAAAAGAGAAGAAAACAACCAAGCATACTCTCGCACAGACATCGTACCCTGCTCCAAATGATCGAACTCTCGCTCACGAGCGTTCACGTACGACTCTGGGACGTACTACTGTCGAAAATCAACACAGAAACAGTCCCAAGTAATCTCCACACCGGTCTCCTCTAGCATCCTCGAAGCGTCTCGCCACCAGCGCTCCGCACTCTTCCTTAGCTGGAAGGTCGCCAAACTCAACCGAAGTACATCATCGTACTAAACACGATCGAACAAACCAGTGATGTGCCGTAGCCACGAATCCGCATCCTCTCTAGACTCGTCATCATTGAAAATCTGGGGAATCATCCTTTGGAACCTAGCCATCACAATCTCCATGCTCTCCACACGGGTTGCCAAGTCATCGACTTCCTCCTCCTCACGCCTACAGCGACCACGGGAAGGGAAACTACGCTGATCCTCATTCTGACCTCCAGAATCGTCCTGAAACTGCCATCTACCTCTACCACTAAGTCTAGGCGGCATCTCTACGAAGGCACTAAACGGGATAAGATAACACAGAACAGATACAACATAGATAGCACGTATCACAACAATATGAAACACATAAATCACATAGCCAAACACAAGCAACACACAACACTGTGCCTAGACTCAAGTGTGATCAAAGAAATTGAGCTTATCCCAGCTTAAGCTCTGATACCAAAGATGTCAGGTCTCGTTCTCACATCAGAGATAAACCACGCAATAAAAACGGAAGCAACTAAAAAGTGGCTAAAATTTTTGCTTTTGGCATGACGGTTTAAAACAATATAATTTAAAATACGGCAATACTCAAAATATATCCCAGTTACGCAAACAAGCAAAGGCTACAAGCCAAAGTAAAACAGTACAGCATAAACATGTATCAAGTACCTGACAACAACCACAACTGCACAATACAAACAATGCAAGTACTGATAGACTACCAACTATATAGGTCTAAGCATCACACGGGACATCCCACCCACAGTGATACCAGTGCATATAAATACTATACATAACTGGGACACTCTAAATACCTCCTAGGGCACCTCCAGCTGGTTTAAAACCACGACCAGTTGTGAAACCTGGGATACCTGAAAACAGACACAGGCAAAAACAAAACAAACCAAGCCCCGGAGGGACATAGGGATCAAACCCCAGTACGGAGAGCAACTATAAAACAGCAGCAAATAGCAAAGATAAAATGCTGATGCTATGCATGGGATACGGGACAACAGCCGAAGGCTACAACCGAGCAAAGGAGCCAAAGAACTCAAACATAGCTCAACGGAATCTGCAGAAGATATGTGGCCACGGTGTGTGTAGGACATGTGGGAGCTACCCACTCACCCCTACTCGCACACCCTTATAGGATGTATCAGCAGCTCAACCTGCCGTTGCCCAACCTATGAACTGTGGTAGTTAGCCACTCGGCGCATAGGGGCTAACAAATCCCAACAGGGAGATGAGAGTGCGGTATTGTCGCTCGCCCTTGCATCCTGGTAAGAACAGAACAGCAACAACAATGAAACAATGAAAAAATGGCTGCAACAGCTGAAGGAAATGATATGCCAATGCGTGTATGAAATCAGCTAAACAGCAAGCATATAACCTATGCACAAACAGCAACCACACACGGCAATCACACACAGTTCACGCTGTAATTACAAGCTCAACATCCGTACCTCGATATTCTGTTACGCTCACCACAACGGGGTCCCGAGAAATCTGGTACAAAACCTGCTAAGCAACGCACGCATAAATCTCAGGAACGCTAACCGAAATCACAGATAGGGAGCTACCACTCAACCAGCGATAATCCTACCTTCCTAGCTCAACAAGAAGCTCAAATCAAAGCCTAAGGTAAGATCTTATCAATTAACTCGAAGCGCTACCTGAACGACGCAGCACAATAACGTTGGAGCAGCTTCGTGATTCTGCCTCCAGCCAACCACAACCTCCAAAAGTGGTATAGAATGAAACACCGTAGCAAGAGGAGTCCAAAGCTTCAACTCTTACTTCCAACTATCACCGGGAATTAATAGAAAACTACCGCAATGAACAATACTTATGGTTCGCGACAGAGATCGACAGTCGGGGAAAATATTATAAGCATGGGATCTCATACTAATTCGAAGACCAAGTCTTATATTAAATACGCTTCTCAACAGCTGATAGAAACAGGAACATATTCCACCGACAAAAATAGTTGTCATCGCTGTTATCTCCACCAACAGCTGATCGAACCAACAACTGAATCTCTCAAACAGTTAAGTCTAAACGGCGTCGCACCAACTTAACCAAACAACGTCGCAGAGGGACACGTCACCTCGCTACCAACAGCTGATCAACAAACCAGCAGCTGGATAAAACAACGCATCAGATCTCTCAACAGTAGATGTCTATCGCGACCAACAGCTGGTACAAAGCGCTCCACTCAAAACGCTGTCGTTCCAACTTAACTAAACGACGTAGTTTCGATACCCACTAAGAAACACGCTAGCGAAACCAACAGCTGGTTCCTGTTCACAAAACGTCGTCTCTTCAGAGTCCCTTAGCGCTCTCTGCTGACCATCGAAACTAAAATACCAACGTCTGAAATCCACGTCAGCATTGCTGCTGCTTCCTACCAAAACACAAAGACTGAAATACCAATAGCTGATGCGATCGCTCATCAATGATGCAAAACCCGAACAGATATCTTTCCCACGACACCTGATATCACCTCAATGACTTATTCCAACACTTAGGCAAATTCTATGACTTCAACACACGCATCTACTACCAGCTTGTTTCAACTCGAGCAACACCTGATTGTGAAAACACAGGTCTCACATTGATTGAGAGGAGAAATCGCACTTTAAAAGAAGCTGTTAGATCTATGATTGCTTATTCCGGCATTTCTCAAAAATTATGGGCAGAAGAAGTTAACACAGCTTGCTACACTCAAAATAGATCTATGATTAATAAGTTGCACGGAAAAACCCCATATGAGATCTGGAGTGGAAAGAAACCTGACATTTCATATTTCAGGGTGTTTGGGTGCAGATGTTTCATTCACAATAACGGTAAGAAGCATCTAACAGCCTTCGATTCTAAATATGATGCAGGTCTATTCCTAAGATATTCAGTTGTGAGCAAATCCTACGAAGTGTTCAACAAATCGAAGTCTGACAGTTGAAGAATCAGCTCATGTTGTCTTTGATGAGGCAAGTTTCAGATCCAAACTCTGCTGCGAGCCTCAATGATTTATGCACACATCTGGAATCATCAGCCTTGATGAATCAGATGATGACGTGCCACAACAAAGAAACTCAGCTGAGATACAGCGCTGGACACACCACATGACAATGCTCAAGCAGATCTGACAGGTAACCCAGTAGTTATTGACTTAACTAATCGTGACCGGATTCAGGAACAAATCTCTTGAAGTGTGCCAGCTGCTGGAGATGAAACGACCAATGGTCAAGATGTTGCGCAAACAGATCCGACAGTACATCATTTAACATCTGACACACTAGATGCTAGCACATCTCATCAATTGGTGTACGGCTCAAATCTGGATCACATTCATCAATTGGATTCAGATAATCCGGATGCGATCATCCAGCCAAACACTCAAGCTGAACAGGGAGAAAATCCAATCGGATCTGATTTTTGGTGGAATATAAATCATCCACCCGATCAGATCATAGGTAACATTCACTCTCCTGTTTGCACACGAGGCCAGCTTATGCATGATCAGTTTGACTCAGCGTTCATATCGCATATGGAACCTAAGAAAATAGAGGAAGCCTTAGCCCACCCAAGCTGGATAGATGCAATGCAGGAAGAACTTAATCAGTTTAAGAGGAATAATGTATGGCAACTAGTTCCCAGACCTAATAATCATTCAGTAATAGGTACTAAATGGGTCTTTAATAATAACTGAATGAAGATGGCATAGTAACTAGAAACAAAGCTAGACTGGTAGCACAAGGATTTAGACAAATGGAAGGCATATACTTTGATGAGACATTTGCACCAGTAGCTAGACTAGAAGCCATCCGCATGTTTCTTGCTTATGATGCATATAAAGACTTTAAGGTCTTTCAAATGGATGTTAAGAGTGCATTTCTTAATGGCATCCTAACAGAGGAAATGTATGTTGCACAACCTCCTGGCTTCGTAAATCATACATATCCAGATCACGTTTACAAACTGGATAAATTTCTATATGGGTTGAAGCAAGCACCCAGAGCTTGGTATGATACACTGTCCAAATTTCTTCTCGAGCATGAATTCACAATAGGCACCGTTGATAAGACACTATTTAAAATTTTCAAATCTTATCATGTCTTGTTAGTCCAAATATATGTTGATGATATTATATTTTGGTCAACTAACCTCAAATTATGCCAGAAATTCTCTAAGTTAATGCAGGAAAAGTTCGAGATGAGCATGATGGGTGAGCTGACGTTCTTTCTGGGATTACAAGTGAGACAGATTGACAATGGAATCTTCATTAATCAAGCCAAATACACGAAAGAATTGCTGAAGAAATTTGGCATGGACAACTGTTTAGTAGCTGTGACCCCAATGAGTGCTTCTATCAAATTAGATAAAGATGAAGCTGGAACTGCCATAGGGGTATCATTGTATCGTGGTATTATTGGCTCTTTGCTTTACCTAACTGCTAGCAGACCAGACATCATGTTTGCTGTCTTTATGTGTGCTAGATTTCAGGCAGAGCCTAAACAATAGCATTATATCCCAGTAAAATGAATTTTAAAGTATTTAAAAGGAACTTCCAATGTGGGTCTTTGGTATCCCAAGGACTCAGGCTTTCAACTAAACGGTTATAGTGATGCAGACTATGCAGGATGCAGGATTGATCGGCGAAGCACAAGTGGGACTTGTCAATTTCTAGGAGATCGATTGATTTCCTCGTTTAGTAATAAGCAGACGTCTATCGCCACATCCACAGCTGAAGCGGAGTACTTAGCGGCGTGTGCTCCGATCTTATGGATTCAACATCAGCTCAAGGACTATGGCATTGATGCTTCCGAAGCTCCTATTCTCTGTGACAATACCAGTGCCATCGCGATCACCCAGAATCCTGTGCTACACTCAAGAACAAAGCATATCGACATCATGCATCACTTCATAAGAGATCATGTGCTCAAGAAAGACGTCCGGCTGGAGTATATGAGCAAGAGTTTCTTACGCATCTGCTGGTTTATATACCTGCTGATTTTGATGTATACCTGCTGATTGATAGTGTATCAACTGGTTGCTGATGACGTGGTGCGACGTCGTCGTTTGGATAAGTAACGCAAACCAGTCGAGGGGAAAATAGTTCCAGCTGAGAGAATATACGACAGCGTTTTGACTTATGACTATGAGCCTTGATGCGATGTCGTTTAGCAACCAGACGAGGAATTGGAAATCAGTCGAGAGATTTTGGTATCTGTTGGTTATACAGTCGAGGGATCAATGCGACACCGTTTTGATTATAAACAGGATATGTTGATACGATACCGTTTCGAATATTGTTGCGAAATCAGCCGTTGGAATAAGAAAGCGATCAGCTGCTGGTTTCTTTGAATAAAGAGGTAGTACCAGCGGAGGATATGTAACAACGTCGTTGGAATTTGTTATAACGACATCGTTTTGAGTTTTGAAATGTTGCGACTGGATTTATGTTGCGACTGGATTCCTGTTGTTGCGACTGGTTACTATCACAGCTGATTCTTGCGTCTGCTGAAGAACAACGATATTCGAACAACGTCTGAGGACGATGAACAGCAGTTGAGGAATCTGTTTATCGTTATCCACCTTCGAAGCGGTGGGAGTATATCTTGTTTGAATACTCAGCATGACACGTGGAACTCGAATTGAAGACGTTGGAAATGCTGCAAGAAATACAGAGATCGATTGTCTATAAATAAGAGTGAATTTGAAATACTGGGAACATCTGGATTTCTGTTATCGACCTTTGATCTTGCAAGAATCTTCGGAAGTGAAGAACAGAGTGTAAGAACGTTAACTGAAGCATTTTGAGAACAGAGAAACAAAGGTATAATCTGACAGAAGAGTCAGGAACTAGATTACTCAAGAATGATATTTCTTGAGTATTCCGCTGAAATCACATACATATTTGATTACTGTTCTTGATTTAGAACTTGAATTATGTGTGTGTCGATCCATCATAGGTAGTGGATCTTTTATATTTGCATGAGTTTGCATA
>KQ990597.1:5132-30730 GCA_001598015.1 Dorcoceras hygrometricum | reverse complement strand
AACCCCGCCTGGGGTCCCCCGCACGGTGTCGCCGCAGCCTGCATAGCGTGCGGCACGGTCGGCCATCGGCACTGTAGCTGTGCGCAGCTATAGTGCCCCCGTGCGCACGATACAGTGCCGCTGTGCGAACGCTACAGCGCCTCCGTGCGCATGCTACAGCGCCGCCGTGCGCACGCTACAGTGCCCCTTTTTTTTTTTGATTTTCGAAAAATTTGTGATTTGATGCAATAAGGCACAAATTATGTATTGATAGATCCGAGCCTTGGCTCTGATACCACTGTTGGTGCAGTGACGGATCCGGATCCCGTTCCCGGAGGCACAGCGGAAGTTTCAAAATTTGCCCCGGAAACTTTCAATACATAACAATCAAAGCATTAAAACATTCATAGGATGTTTTAAAGAAGATACCTTGCTGGCGTCTAGGCGCCTGGCTCCGACTAGTTTCACAGGGAAACTGGCACTTCAACGGTAGGCGGCGGTAGATCTCCTAATCCGATCCACGACTGGATTCACGGATCCTTCGTCAGTCTGCACTAGAAGAGCTGACGAATTTGTCATGAACGGAATCTCCTTGTCGACGTAATCGGAACAAGTCCAACCACGAAGGAATCGGGCGACGGCGGGCGGAGGGCGGCGGGCGGCGGCGCAAGGCGGCGACCGAAGAGGAGTTGTGGGAGGGGCGGCTACTCTTAGGGTTTTGGATGCTTAGTTGTATGTTACATCAACCCTAGGATAAGTTTAAGTAAACATGTGATGGGCTTGGACCGGCCCAATGGACCTGGGGCGGGCCCAGGTTCATATGAACATTCGGTTCATTCCTATCACCGTATAACTCCGATCGACGATCAGATCGGACCGATCTACACAGTTTCCAAAACTGAGTATTATGACGTGAAAACAATTTTTCAGACCACCTAGTCCAAAATTGCAATTTGGCCCTCCAAGTTTCAAGGATAGTCAAACTAGCCCAAACTTTAGGGAAATTGCAATTTGACCCCTGTTGACTTTCAGGAAGTCGCACTCCCTAAATTCCTCCTCCTATGCTCAACACATTGAGCCCAGTTTCCGTGCGTTAATCGTGAAGCCAGTACTTGTGTGACCTCAATGGTTCAGAGATACAGCTAGCCGTGGGCCCACAACAATTGCGACTCCAAAATCACAATTTCGGACTGTCCCAACGGATCAAGATAAAGCGCCTAGCAACATCGCCCCACGATCCCCTAGGTATCACTGATAGTGCCTGCAAGAACCATTCGGTCTTGGTTAGCGTACAGTACGGTCCTTTCAACACATATATCCCGATCAGATCAACGACCATTGGTAAATCGAGAGTCGCTAAAGATCCAATAACTATGCATACATCTCGGAGATCAAATAGTGACATCACGTGTGTTACTAGGTAAACCCATTTACCTAAAACACATCTAGTACTCTGGCCAGAGATTTATCACACTATTATCTCCTCAGATAGCATAGGATATCCATGCGCAACGGCGAGCGGTGAATCCTCGACAACGAAGCATCGACTCCTACATGCATCGGGTCCACACCCAATCCCGCCACCTAATGACCCCAACTGAGTCGGTAAACGGGTCAAAGTGAGGCACCTATCATGTAGATTCTCAATGACGTTTCGAGTAGTGAGGACTAATCTGAGCATAGGAGGAGGAATTTAGGGAGTGCGACTTCCTAAAAGTCGACATGGGTCAAATTGCAATTTCCCTAAAAGCGAGCGGTGAATCCTCGACAACGAAGCATCGACTCCTACATGCATCGGGTCCACACCCAATCCCGCACCTAATGACCCCAACTGAGTCGGTAAACGGGTCAAAGTGAGGCACCTATCATGTAGAGTCTCAATGACGTTTCGAGTAGTGAGGACTAATCAGTACAACCAAGACCTCGGACTTATCCACTCGACAAATGGTAACCACTTGGAAAGTCCGAACGAGGGTAGTTCGATAGATCACTAGGTCACTATCCATCTGCATGCTCAGAACATCACAATGTTCCCTACCAATTAAACCTGGTACTTCACATCGCAGATGCTAGTCTCAAGCTCGGGCGGCCTTATCCTCATTTTGACGGTCCAATCGACTAGGAACGAGTTTAGAACACACAGTGACTATTAGATATGTTTCATGATAGCCATCATATCCACTATCACATCTAACGTACACTATGGTGCATTCTAGGTCTTTATCCAACACAATTGTTAACATTATAACATAATGAAAATAAAGAATGCCACAAATGAAATGCGAATTTCATAAATAAAGATCGTTATACAAAGAGTCAATAAAACCCACACGCCACAAGTTGGCTAGTTGGGCATCTACTCTAACACCTAGCTCAACAGGAAGCTAAAATCAAAGCCTAAGATAAGATATTATCAATTAACTCGAAGCGCTACCTGAACGACGCAACACACGAACGTTGGAGCAGCTTCGCGATTCTGCCTCCAGCAAACCACAACCTCCAAAGGTGGTATAGAATGAAACATCGTAGCAAGAGGAGTCCAAAGCTTCAACTCTTACTTCCAACTGATCTGTAGCGCCCCAAAATCCATAGGACCACAAATTCTCATCTTTATAATTCGAGGTTCATTTCTATTTCCAGATCTCAGCTTGTTTGTTTGATAGAAAAGCTGACTTCTTATTTTCTAGATGCGAGACATGGTGCAGGGTCTGATCAGCTGTTACTCCAAGCATCAGCTGGGTAATTTTGGAGGTTGAAAATAAAATGAATTTCGAATGGGAGGATGACTTTTATTAAAATGAGAGTATCGTTTTAACAAATTAAAATAGTGACAGGGGAGTTTTAATAAATTCTGGAGAAGTAGGTGTGGAATACCATGCCTACTCAAGTGTTTTTCCCCTGTTACAAGTCAGACTCCCATGCCTATGGTACAGTGGACTATAAGTTCAATGTTTGTAAGAAAAATTTTTATTTTCATCAACGAAACCATAGGAAACTCGCTGTGGTGCTTGGAGATACTTGCTGCTAGACCTGCTGTGTTTTCGTGTTCTCCTGTATTGAGGCAAGTAAATTTGATTCTTGCTACACCATGAAATCATATGTATTGTTTTTACTTCGTTTCGAAATTCCTTTCCTAAGTTATATTTAATATCAGCCTTTGCTCATATTTTGCTGATATTGAATTGTATGTTTAATGATTGGGTTCACAGTGAGTGTAGGTTTGGAATTAAAACAGTATTTTACGGAGTTGATGATGTTGATTTTGAAACACTGAGCATTTCAGATTCCAACTCAAGAAAATTATGAAGTTCTTCTTTTCTTGGTGAATGACAGCGTCCGAATTTGACTCCATGAAGTTGGAAATGCTAGTCGAACCAGAACTAATTCTGGTTTGATAGGTGAATTATAATATTGTGGATGTTGTTCGTGACGTTATCGCATTTCATAACCATCAGCTGGTTTACTGTTCATATCGCATTTCATAACCATCAGCTGGTTTACTGTTCATATCGCATTTCATAACCATCAGCTGGTTACTGTTGCTTGCGACTGGTTACTGTTGCTTGTGACTGGTTTTGCTTGCTACTGATTCCTTCCCCTAAGTACCTCACTACTGATTCACATCCAGCGTCTGGTTTTCTTTCACTGCTGATTGCCCTTACCCAACGACTGGTTGTTCTTGTCGTTCTATTGGTTGATCTACTGTTACTGTCAGGCCCCGTGCTAATTACTAACAATTAACACATAATAAGCACATAATCACGGAAGCTTAAAATCAGGGCTTAAAAATTTTTCGAAATAATGAGGAAGAAATGTTCAGACTTTAGGATTTATGTCAAAGATAACAGACGGTCCGTATGGGAAGGGTGAGCAGCAGACGAGAGGGTCGGTTGCCCCTTCATATTGGGTGAGATTTCACCATATAGTAACTGATATCAGTAGCCATTCGATCGAGTGCAATGGGACCTAAGTAGAGCTTCTGAGCCATAAATCTAACGAAAATGATAATGCTGGGATTTGATTTTAATTCCAGAACAGAAGTTTATGATGAATAATGTTTTATGACTTCCTTTAAACTATGATGTCTTATGTTTTACACCTGCATATTGTGCTTGTTACTCTCAATTTTGCTTGCTGAGCCCCTAGGCTCACTAGCTTTCTTGGTACAGGTGAGTCGGCACCGGAGCAGATGGGAGGTGGAGTTTGAACCAGTAGCGACGTGTTAGTGTTTATCGAAGGTCTGCGTTTCCGTGATGTTCATTTTGTATTTTGCTGTTTTTGTTGTCTTTGATCTTAGTCAAATCTGTATTGAGATCCGTTATAACAAAGATGAATTCAAATAGAGTTCAATAGTTGTAATATCGCGACTTCGCATTTTGTACTTCTAAATTGTAATGAAATCTGATTTTAATTTCTTGGCGCCAACGGCTGTACTTTGATTTTATTTTGAGCAAGGAAATAAAGCTTGTTCTATTTATTATTCAGCCCTTCTATTTTCCTTTTATTTCCTTTTCTTTGATCCCGTGATTCCCATGGGTATTGGGCGTCACAAACATGGTATCAGAGAATGGTCCAGAGATAAACACACGCACTCCTCGCTGGAATAGATTTCATCGACCGTCTCTTCGGGGCAGTGAGTTTTCTTTTATGTTTAGAGCATGTATTTTTTATTCTTGCATGTTCTGATGTTCTTATGTGGTGGATTACGGGCTATAAATTCAGATGTCTGGCCGAGGAAGAGGGAGGAATATCCCAGTAGATTAATCCAGTCCTGATAGTAACTTTAGTATTGCCCAACTTCTAAGGTTGCTGGTAGAACAGCAGGGGAGAGGCAATGGTCAATCCTACAGTAGTATAGGACCTAGCAATGATGACTCTCAAGAACGATTTCGAAGACAGAAGTCAAGAGAGTTTAGCGGCACAACAGATCCGTTTGTCACCGAAAGCTGGATTAAATCAATGGAAGTGATATTTGAGTATCTCCAGACACCCGACATAGAAAGATCCAGGTGCGCAATTTACATGTTGAGGGATGATGTGATGCTCTGGTGGGAAGGAGCAAAGCTAACAGTAGATGTGACGAATCTCCCCTGGGAAGAATTTAAGAGAGTATTCTTCGAACATTATTTTACAGAGGATAAGAGGTCTGAATTGAAAAGAGAGTTCTTGATGATCAAGCAAGGGGACAAGACTGTCCAGGAATATGTTCGAAAGTTCGAACGTGGATGTTATTTTGTACCATTGATTGGAGCTGATCCTAAGGAGAAATTGCGACATTTTGTCGACGGATTGAAACCAGCGCTCAGGCATGATGTGAGACTGGTAGAACAAAAATATTATCAAGGAGCGGTGGAAAAGGCCCTAAGAGCTGATCAAGATTGGAAGGCTGTTGTGGAAGAGCGACAGCTGAAGAGACAGGCCTTCCAGCAGAAAGACCAGCGACCACCCAAGAAGCCATATAAGAATCAGCAGCGGTCGTAGGGACAAAAGCCTCAGGAGCAGAAACCTTTGGTTGTGCAACCCATTAGCGCGGTTTCAGCAGTTGGCAGTAGACCTCAGTGCCCCAAGTGCCAGAAGAACCACCTTGGTCCTTGTAGAAAGGGACAGAATGTTTGTTACAGATGTGGATTGCCGGGGCATGTTATTAAGTACTACCCGAAGACGAAACAATTGGTGACCAGTAGAGCTTACGTAATGATGACTGAGCAAGCCAATCCAGACTCTACAGTGGCTACGGGTAAGATCTTGATCGCTGTAATTCCTTCTTTAGCTCTTATAAAAGATTCAGGTGCGACGCATTCCTTTATAGCAGCGGATTTTGCTAAGAAATTACCTGTTAAACCTGACAAGTTGACTATGGGATTTTGCGTGACTGTGCCCTCTGGGGAAGATCTGATATCTCATGATTTGTTTCGTAACCTAGAACTTAGGCTTCAAGGGCATTGAGTTACTACTGATTTAATTGTTTTACCTATGCCTGAGTTTGATCTGATTCTAGGAATGTATTGGTTGACCAAATACAGAGTCGTGATAGATTTCAAGCTTAAAACCGTAGTGGTAAAACCTCCAAGAGGAGACTGGTTCACGTTCGAGGCTAGTCAGATGTGTAAAATCCCTCGAATTATTTCAGCTCTTAAGGCCCATAGTTGTTTGAGGAAAGGGGGAGTAGGATTTTTGATAAGTTTATCATCTTTAGCAGCTTCTAGCAAGCCCCAGCTTTCAGATGTTGAAGTAGTGAGCGAATTCCCCGAGGTCTTTCCAGAAGACATATGTGGACTACCACCTGATAGGGAACTGGAATTTGCAATTGATTTAGTGCCAGGAGCAGCACCCGTTTCTAGACCACCTTATCGTCTTGCTCCATCAGAGATGAAAGAACTAAAGGAGCAAATACAAGAGCTGCTGGACAAGGGCTTTATTCGACCAAGTACGTCACCATGGGGAGCCCCTGTTTTGTTTGTCAAGAAGAAGGACGGGAGTCTAAGGCTGTGTATAGACTATAGAGAATTGAAAAAGTTGACAATTAAGAATAAATATCCTTTGCCTAGAATTGAGGACCTGTTCGAACAGTTGAAGGGATCGATAGTTTTCTCTAAGATCGATTTAAGGTCTGGTTATCACCAATTGAAGATAAAACCAGCAGACATCTACAAAACAGCCTTTAGAACACGTTATGGCCATTAAAATTTTTGGTAATGCCCTTCGAACTCACTAACGCACCCTCAGATTTTATGGACTTGATGAATAGAGTTTTCCAAACATTTTTAGATCAGTTTGTAGTGGTGTTTATCGATGATATTTTGGTGTATTCCAAGAACAGACTTGAGCATGCAAACCACTTAAGAACAGTGCTTCAGATTTTGAAAGACAAGCAGTTGTTCGCCAAGTTTAGTAAGTGTGATTTTTGGTTGGAGAAAGTGTCTT
Source organism: Dorcoceras hygrometricum (assembly GCA_001598015.1). Lineage (NCBI taxonomy): Eukaryota > Viridiplantae > Streptophyta > Magnoliopsida > Lamiales > Gesneriaceae > Dorcoceras > Dorcoceras hygrometricum. Next base: position 23,827 of record KQ990597.1, on the reverse strand, counting down.
TTCTTGGACATATTATATCCAAAGATGGATTGGAAGTGGACCCAGCGAAGGTGTAAGCCGTTCGCGACTGGCCGGTACCCACCTCTGTTTCAGAAGTTAGGAGTTTTCTGGGGTTAGCAGGATATTATAGACGTTTTATTAAAGGATTTTCGAAGATATATGTTCCCTTAACCTTGCTGACTAGAAAGTTGAGTAAGTTTGAATGGAACCCCGACTGCCAAACCAGCTTTGAGAAATTGAAGCAGGCGTTGATTGATGCTCCTGTGCTAACGATTCCGTCTGATCAAGGGAAATTTGTTATTTATACTGATGCGTCGAAGTTAGGATTGGGATCTGTTCTGATGCAGGATCGTAGAGTGATTTCCTACGCTTCTCGACAGCTGAAAAATCACGAAAAGAATTATCCCACTCACGACTTAGAGCTGGCAGCAGTTGTTTTTGCCTTAAAGATTTGGAGGCATTATTTATATGGGGAGAAATGTGAGATATTCACAGATCACAAAAGCCTGAAATACTTCTTCACCCAAAAGGAATTAAACATGAGGCAGAGGAGATGACTGGAGTTGGTGAAAGATTATGACTGCACGATCAGCTATCATCCAGGCAAGGCTAACGTGGTTGCTGACGCTTTAAGTAGAAAGTCTGTTGGACTAGCACAACTCATCATCCACAAACCATTGGCAGCTGATATTGAGAAGTTTGGCTTAGAGCTGGTACCCAGCAGCTGCAATTCAGTCGTAGCTGATACCTCGGTGAGATCAAATTTTTTGGACCAAATTCGTGAGGGTCAGCTGAAAGATGAGCAACTACAGAAGTGGGATAAGCAAGATAGGGAAAGAGGCGGCAACCTCTACTTTTCAGACGATGGCATAATCAGATTTCAAGGAAGAATTTGGGTGCCACAAGTGGATACTTTGAGATCATATTTGATGGAAGAAGCTCATACAGCCCCATACTCTGTGCATCCGGGAAGTACTAAAATGTATAAAGACCTTCAGAAGTTGTACTGGTGGCCGGGTATGAAAAGAGATGTCGCCAAATTTTTGTTTCTGAATGCTTAACGTGTGAACTGGTGAAAGCTGAACACCAGCGACCAGCAGGGATGTTGAAGCCGTTGCCTATTCCGGAGTGGAAGTGGGAATGTATTGCTATGGATTTTGTGATTGGATTACCTAGGACTACCCAAGGTTATAATTCTATTTGGGTTATTGTAGATAGGCTTACGAAATCTACTCATTTCCTGACGGTGAAAACAACCTACGACGTGAGTAGCTATGCAGATTTGTATGTGAAAGAAATCATCAGACTTCACGGTGTTCCTGTATCGATTGTATCTGATAGGGATTCCAAGTTCACGTCTGCATTTTGGAGAAGTCTGCATCGAAGATTTGGGAACAAAGTTAATTTTAGTACAGCCTTTCATCCCCAAACCGATGGACAGTCGGAAAGAGTGATCCAGATTTTAGAGGATTTATTCTGAGCATGTATTATAGATTTCCTAGAAAGTTGGGATTCGAAATTACCATTGGTGGAATTTGCGTATAACAACAGTTTTCAAGCTTCCATCTAGATGGCACCATACGAAGCTCTATATGGACGTAAATGTAGAACGCCTCTTCATTGGGATGAGATAGGAGAGAGAGATGGTCTAGGACCAGACTTGGGAGAGCAGACAGTGAACATTGTTAGAAAAATAAAGGAATGGATGAAAGCTCCTCAAAGCCGAGAAAAGAGTTATGCAGACATTAGACGAAGAGAACTAAGTTTTGACGTTGGTGATCACGTCTTTTTGAAAGTAGCTCCAATGAAGGGAGTGATGCGTTTTGGAAAGAAGGGAAAATTGAGTCCCAGGTATATAGGTCCCTATGAGGTTCTGGACAGAGTAGGAACTTTGGCCTATCGATTAGAATTGACGCCGCATCTATCTTCAATATATAATGTATTTCATGTATCAGCTTTGTGGAAGTACGTTCCACACTCATCGCACATATTGAATATTGAACCAGTCCATTTAGCACCAGATTTGAGTTATGAAGAGAAACCTGAGAAGATTGTTCTTAGGGAAATTAGAAAGCTGAGGAACCGCAGCATCCAATGCTTAAAGTTCAGTGGTCGAATCAAACCGAATGAGAAGCTACGTGGGAGACGGAAGCTGATATGCGTAGTCGTTACCCAGATTTGTTCGGTAAGTAAATTTCGAGGAAGAAATTTTTATAAGGTGGGTATAGTTTGTAGCGCCCCAAAATCCATAGGACCACAAATTCTCATCTTTATAATTCTAGGATTCATTTCTAATTCCAGATCTCAGCTTGTTTGTTTGATTGAAAAGCTGACTTATTTTCTAGATGCGAGACATGGTGCAGGGTCTGATCAGCTGTTACTCCAAGCATCAGCTGGGTAATTTTGGAGGTTGAAAATAAAATGAATTTCGAATGGGAGGATGGCTTTTATTAAAATGAGAGTATCGTTTTAACAAATTAAAATAGTGACAGGGGAGTTTTAATAAATTCTGGAGAAGTAGGTGTGGAATACCATGCCTTCTAAAGTGTTTTTCCCCTGTTACAAGTCAGACTCCCATGCCTATGGTACATTGGACTATAAGTTCAATGTTTGTAAGAAAATCTTTATTTTCATCAAAGAAACCATAGGAAATTCGCTGCGGTGCTTGGAGAGACTTGCTGCTAGACCTGCTGTGTTTTCGTGTTCTCCTGTATTGAGGCAAGTAAATTTGATTCTTGCTACACCAAGAAAGCATATGTATTGTTTTTACTTCGTTTCGAAATTCCTTGCCTAAGTTATGTTTAATATCAGCCTTTGCTCATATTTTGCTGATATTGAATTGTATGTTTAATGATTGGGTTCACAGTGAGTGTAGGTTTGGAATTAAAACAGTATTTTACGGAGTTGATGATGTTGATTTTGAAACACTGAGCATTTCAGATTCCAACTCATGAAAATTATGAAGTTCTTCTTTTATTGGTGAATGACAGCGTCCGAATTTGACTCCACGAAGTTGGAAATGCTAGTCGAACCAGAACTAAGTCTGGTTTGATAGGTGAATTCTAATATTGTGGATGTTGTTCGTGACGTTATCGTATTTCATAACCATCAGCTGGTTTACTGTTCATATCGCATTTCATAACCATCAGCTGGTTACTGTTGCTTGCGACTGGTTTTGCTTGCGACTGGTTACTGTTGCTTGCGACTGGTTTTTCTTCCGACTGGTTACTGTTGCTTGCGACTGGTTTTGCTTGCGACTGATTCCTTCCCCTAAGTACCTCACCACTGATTCACATCCAGCGTCTGGGTTTCTTTCAACTGCTGATTGTCCTTACCCAACGACTGGTTGTTCTTGAACCAACGACTGGTTGATCTACCGTTACTCCGTTGACCCGATTAATTGTGTTGACCACCGATATATATATCTATATATATATATCCATCGACTGTTTTTCTTGCCAACGATTGGAATTTATCCCAACAACTGATCATCTAGGCTCAGCTGGATGCTCAGTGAAAGAAAATGATTTTTGAAGGAAGTATGAGTTTTAAAAAAAATGAAGCGAACCCCGATGTTAAGTTTCGAATTTATCTCCGAAGTTGTTTAAAGGAAGAAATGTTCAGACTTTAGGATTTATGGCAAAGATAACAGACGGTCCGTATGGGAAGGGTGAGCAGCAGACGAGAGGGTCGGTTGCCCCTTCATATTGGGTGATATTTCACCATATAGTAATTGATATCAGTAGCCATTCGATCGAGTGCAATGGGACCTAAGTAGAGCTTCTGAGCCATAAATCTAACGAAAATGATAACGCTGGGATTTGATTTTAATTCCAGAACAGAAGTTTATGATGCATAATGTTTTATGACTTCCTTTAAACTATGATGTCTTATGTTTTACACCTGCATATTGTGCTTGTTACTCTCAGTTTTTCTTGCTGAGCCCCTAGGCTCACTAGCTTTCTTGGTGCAGGTGAGTCGGCGCCGGAGCAGATGGGAGGTGGATTTTGAACCAGCAGCGACGTGTTAGTGTTTATCGAAGGCCTGCGTTTCAGCGATGTTCATTTTGTATTTGATGTTTTTTTTAAAGTATTTAAAAGGAACTTCCAATGTGGGTCTTTGGTATCCCAAAGACTCCAGCTTTCAACTAATCGGTTATAGTGATGCAGACTACACAGGATGCAGGATTGATCGGCGAAGCACAAGTGGGAGTTGTCAATTCTTAGGAGATCGATTGATTTCCTGGTTTAGTAATAAGCAGACGTCTATCGCCACATCCACAGCTGAAGCGGAGTACTTAGCGGCGTGTGCTCCGATCTTATGGATTCAACATCAGCTCAAGGACTATGGCATTGATGCTTCCGAAGCTCCTATTCTCTGTGACAATACCAGTGCCATCGCGATCACCCAGAATCCTGTGCTACACTCAAGAAGAAATCATATCGACATCAGGCATCACTTCATAAGAGATCATGTGCTCAAGAAAGATGTCCGGCTGGAGTATATGTCGACTGACCAGCAAGTAGCTGACATCTTCACAAAGCCTCTACCAGACTCTAGGTTCTCTTACTTTCGAAATATTCTCGGTCTCTTAGAATTGCCTTGATTTGCCTATGTGCTAACATTTGCAGGTTGACAACTGCCGTTTACGTCAGATGTGGGTCTACTGTTCAGGGGGAACATGGATTTTTCAGATCTGGTAAACGCTCAGACTTGAGAGACCTCAGCTTTAGGGGGAACATCATATCTGGGTTAATAAGAGCTGAATCAGCTGAATGCGTGAGATATGAACCTCCTCAGACCTCGCGTATACACAGCTGATGCTTACGAGAGAATAGATTTGGTAGTACCCCAGCAGATATATCGAAACCAATCTTAGGTTGTGACGCTCGTTAAGAAAAAGGCGCTTGTTTTTTACTTTTTACTCCTTGCGGTTAAAACTCAAAATGATTTTCAAAAATCTTTTCAAATCTTTTCCAAAATGATTTCGAAAATCTTTTCAAAATCTTTATCGCGCCATCGGATGATTGACACGTGTTGTCATCATGCGAAACGTCAAATCCACATGGTAACATGAATCGTTTCATCTTCCGATTTATTTTTCCTATTTATATTTTGTCGTTTCGATTACTCTAACCCTTACTTTGCGCAAAATACTCTCTTGCTTTCTCGTGCTCTTGCTTCCAGTGTTTACTCCTGCATATAAACTGTCCTTAGGCGTCTTCATCTCCTATCAACCTATCAGCAATGGCCTCCGCACTGATCATCAACACCATTCAGGTTTACTTTGCCTTTGTTCTAGGAATGGAACACGAGGGGATGGTTTCTATGTTCGAAGCCCTTTTGGCATCTGGTCTCAGTGGGTTTCTAGGATGTTCATCGGCCTTATTCGAAGCTGCTCTGGTGGAGTTCTTCCACAATGCGTCTATCAGGGATGGTATGATTGTTAGTACAGTACAAGGAAAAACAGTGGCTATTTCAGAAGAACTGTTTGCTGGAACCTTTGAGTTACCGTTGGTGTGATTGACTGATTTGCATGAAGTGCCTCAGTATCTTGTTTTTTAAGACAGGCGTGCTTTATCTTATGATGATAACCTACTAAGAACATCTTGTAAGAAGAGGGAGATGGCGTCTGGGTTTAGGCTGCTGAATGATATCTTGGCGAAGTCAGTTACTGTGAAGGCCGGGTCATTCGATGCTGTGACCCATGAAAGGTTCTTGATGATGTCTGTTATTTATGGGGGCGTTCCTGTCAACTGGGGAAGACTGTTGTTTAACACTCTCAAGGATATGGTGACTCCAGCGACGAGGAAAGCCAGAGGATATGAGGTGTAGATCTGTGTTCTGTTGAAAAATGCCCCAGATTTGGAGCTGGGAGAATCAAAAGAGTTTCCACCTCTGAAGATTCTAATTGTCAAAACCGTTGGCACGTATATTGCCAAAAACAAGAATATTTATGTTGACGACAAGAATATTTATGTTGATGAGGATGAGCTAGCTGTGGAGAAAACAGCGGAGAAAAAGAAGGCATTGTCTAAGAAGAGACCTGCTCCCACCGTTTGAACACCGGTTAAGAGGAAGAGAACAACAACTAGGAGAGCTACTCCCACAGCCACGGATTTGGTGCTTGTGACTGTAGCGCAAGAGGCTGTACCTATTCAAATGATATCAGCTGTGACTCCTCCTGCTCCTAAACGCAAAGCACCTAAGAGGAGGTTGCAGCTGCCAGCAGGTTTTGATGATGAAATTATTGAGAAAGAACCTGCTGTGGAGAGTGTTATAGAGCAACAGAGGGAAAGGATAACTGCTGATGAAGTGGATAAAATTATTGATCAAATTATTACTGAAACAGCGCAGAGGGAAACAGATGTGGAGGAACCATCGTTAACCAGATCTGATGATATAATAGTTGAGATAACTAAGCGCTCGATTGTTGTCAATGATGAGGATGATAATCTTGATGGAGCTGAAAATGAAAGTGCTAGGAAAATGGCATATTTTACTGCACCGAAACAGTTTCTTACAGAGCCTTTGAGATCTGGGGAGGATGACGACATGTCTGGGTCTAAGCAACCAAGTAAGATAATTGAGCCTACAGCTGCTGAGCAGGACAAGGAGATCGAGTCAGTGGCTACTGTTGATTTGAGTCTGGAAATGAGTGTTGCTACAATGACTGACTCTGAGGACACAGAGCCCTTGAGCAAGGTTCTGGATCTTACAGAAAAATCAAAATCTGATGAAGAGTCCATGCCCATCAAGGATATTCTGAAACAGTTCCCAGAGGGGATGATGCTGCCATCCTTGACAGATGCAGAGCCTACAAGAATAAAATTCGGACTTGTCATTGAGATTTCGGGACTTAGCAAAGGGGATTGGTACCCAGTCTCCCTCGGATGGCTACTTCAGACAAGGGGAAGGCGCCTCTTGTTGATAAGGATGAAATAAAAGGGCACCCGGCCCGGGAGATGTTCAGTTTAATCTGTGCAGACATAGATTTCCTTGTACATCTTAGAGAAAAGGTAATATCAGATGTTGTCTCATTCTTTCATTCCTTCAGCTTGAGCAAATTAGCAGTTCTTGATTCAGTCAAAGATATCATTGTCAAAGAAAAGCATATTTTAGCATGGGCAAAGACTGATTCGTTAGAGACAGCCGTGAGGAGGCGGGAGTATATAATTGCTAAATACAGAGAGATGATCTGAGAAAATTTTTGGAAGCCCATCGACAAAACTTGAAAGCCGGTCAACCCACGACAATCATTGATCTTCAGATCATAGCGTTGCTCTCTAATGCTCATCTCTTTGCATTCGAGACATTACTGATTCAGATGAGGATACACGGACTGAAGTGGGAATGAATATGTAGTTCAATATTGTTTGAAGGGGAAAACAGAGATCGTGGTGCAGTGATTGCCCGATCAAACACAAACAACAGGTCTTTGTGCTAGATTCGAACCAAGACCTTGGTTGACGGGTCCTGGCTCATCCAAGAAGGCAATGACTTTTTGAAGCACCTACCCAAGCCAGTTGTCTCTCTCGATTTGGAATTTCCACCTCAACGGCAATTCGATGATAACCTTGCCCTAGTTAGTGTATTTTTCAAGGTTATTCGAAAACGATGGGCTGACGTATGTATAGAAGTTTTACAGTTTTCTGCTTCTGGCCGTTTACAACCAGTTGGTTCGCACAATTTTTGTAGAGATATCGTTGCAGTTGGTACAGTGGTAGATGTAGCAGTAGATCCGGCATATTTTGTTAGAATTTTTCACAGAGGTCTAGATGTACAGTTGATTCTCTCATATTCGAGTTTGCGAGCCCTTGGCACAGCTCCGAGCTTCAGTCAATCAGATTCAGACTCAGCATGTGCAGAAAAGGGATGATGCAGAAAAACTCAAGGATGTGCTTCTCTTACACATCAGAAGCCTTGAGCAGCGATTTACCGAGATTTTAGACCAACTGGACAGGACGTATCGAGGTCTGTTTAGCCATGTTTGACAAGAAGTTCAGCTTCAAAAGGCCGCCCAGTCCCTTGATATTATGGCATCTCAACAAAAGCTAGAATCTCAGCAGGTTGTCTAGTCTCAGGCCTATGATGATAAATTGAAGGGGATCCAAGACCGGCAAGATGCCCTTTCCCATGAGCGATGGAATTCCGTGTGCAAGCACAGGAAAACTATAATCACCTCACGTCTCAGTTGTCCGAACATGTTGATTATATAAATAGAGGACGTGATGACAAAATGGGGGAAATTGGTAGCAGCCGCGGTCCGCAGCGTCCTCTTGATGATCATGCATACCTGGTTCTGGTGATGGAGGAAGAAGAACTGGAGGAGTCAGTAGGAGTGAACCCTCTAGGAAACGAGGTGGTGGTGGTGCGCATAGAAGGGACTGGGGATATTGTATTGGAGGGAACTAATTATTGGATAGATCTGAAAAGTTGCATCTTTTAACAGTTGCATATCTTTTGTCTCGGCTGCTGAAGTTTTGTCATCACCAAAAAGGGGGAAATTGTTAGAACAATATTTTTTTATAAGTTTTGGTGATAACAAAAACAAGACAAGGACTGAATTTTAGAAATCAAATCTGGACAGTAGTCATAGTAGCTAACAGTTAAAGCATCTTCAGATCCAAAAGCTTTGGGAACAGTGTACTCAGATTTCAGTTATCGGGTTGAAGGTCTTCAAATCAGGGCCTATCAGATTTGAGTATTCAGGAATAATTCAGTTGTCAAGTCAGGAATTCAGATTTGAGGGTATTCAGATTTGATTCAGAGGCTACAGTGACAGATCCGGGTATATTTGTTCCGTAAGTATATCTCAAATTTGAGTATATGCATATCAGATGTGAATAGACTGTGCAGGGTTCTTCAGACTTCAGATTTGATAGAGTCAGGATTACGAGAAGAGCAGTAGAACCTTCAGATGTGACAGAGCGTTAATAGGACAAAAAGGGAGATCTCAGATGTGATAACCTTACATGTAAGGAGACAATTTCCTTAGCTATTCATAAAGGGAAAGAGAGCAGTGCTCAGATGTCAGTACTACAACAGATGTGGGCTTTAAATCTCTTCATACATTATCAATTTATTTGAGAGATTGCAACGGTCAAAATTGATTTAAGGAAACAAACTCAAAGCTATTTAGAGTAAATCGCACATCAGGCAGAATGATTGATACGGTGGTTACCCTATTATGTAAACAAGTCAATCAAGCTTTGACAGCGCAGTTTACCTTGTGCATAGTGCTAATGGAGATTCAATGAAGATATGAAAAGGGATTCATTCCTACTGACCGTTGTGACTTAAGCATATAAATTGCTGAAGAATTCATGTGAAGAAAAACTGGAAAACCACTCTGCTATTCTCGACGTCTTTATTGCTATCACATCGCTCTCACACCTTATCTGGGAACTTTACATCGCGAATATACTCAAAGTCCCAGTTGTCAAATCTCGAAGTCTTCTAGTGGAACCTTCCTGCAAAGGAAGAATGGTAGACGTAGGATCTTCAGATCCGAACTTCCAGAAACAAATCTCTGTCCCTTACACTTTTACTTATCGCATTTATTTACTTATTCTGTTAACTGATCAATCATTTTCTTTCCGCACATTTTAATTGTTAACTGAAAGATCAGATTTAAACTGGGATCCTCAGATCTGGTAACTCAGATCTGTGTTAAGCAAAGCACTTGTAAAATCGTTTTTAAGGTTTCGAAAAATAAAAATCCATGGAGTTCATTCAACACCCCCCCCCCTCTTCTGAACTCCTAGGCCTGTTTTCGATCCTAATTGATCCTATCAAAACCCGAGCACGGTGCAACTTTTAAAAAGATATATATAAAAAATATTATCTTTTAGCGAAATGAATACCGCAAGCATGCCTTTTGAAACGAATCAACTCACTAAAACATTTTTTTTATTTAAATCAAAGGCATTAATTTTTTTTCGGTCACTATTCACGTGAATAGTACCCCCGGTAAATTTGCCAACAATATTCGCAAAGTTTAACTTGATGCAACTAAAAAAAATCAAATAATGTCATACCGCAATAAAGCGTATATCCCAACAAAATTTTCAAACGAATTAAATATCAAATTCACACTGATGAAATAAGAATTTATTTCAAAAAAATAACTCATAAAGGGAAACGTGTCCTCAAAATTTACGTAACATCTCATCAAAATCTTTTGCGGAAGCTTAGAAGGTGTGAAGATTGAGGATCGAAAATTTTGATCAATCGAGAGTTATTGATTTTCGAATTTCAGATTTTGGTTTAGAGTTGTTCAACTTTGAGTCGCTAGGTGCTGTCGGGAGAATCTGTGTTGAATTTGGAGTTGATTCGTTGAGTCTTTCGATAAGAGATGTGATTCCAATAGTAATTCAGACTTGAGGATCATCGCTGGAAGAAGATGGGCCAGCAGCGTCTTTGCACGGGAATTTGTGAGCATTCAGATGTGAGTACTCAGCAGTGGCATGATTCAGATGTCAATGCTAGTCAACGGTGCTGTGTAGCTAGCGAGCGCTGATATGAGAGTAGCAAGAGACATCTGTTTGTGTTAGCGTGCGGATGCGAGAAGCTGCCACGTGTTGGTCAACACATCTGAGTTGACTATTGTTGCTAGAGAGAGAGAGATCTGTTCAGATGTTGCTAGCGAGAGAGAGATCTGTTAAGATGATTCTAGCAAGAGAGAGATCTGTTCAAACTGTTGAAGCTCTGATACGTCTTTTTGATTAGTTAGCGCGACGTCGTTTGCTGTTATGCGTAGTGGAGTGTAGCGAAGTCTGGTTTGTGACAGCTGAGCCAGCTGTGAGTGAGCGCTGGATTCAGATGTGAGGATTCCTGCTGTAGTGTAAGGTGGGATCTAAGTTGATAAGAACAGAAGCTTAATTCGAGGATTTAAATACAAGTGCTGATTGACACTTAGAGTATTTTTGAACCCGACATTTCCTATCTTCTTCCCCGATACCCTAGAAACCCTTACTGTTCACCGAGCACTATTTCTCCGATTGCCGTCGATTTCCGCCGTTGTTTGGAGCAAGACCGGTGGCACTGAACTCCTCTTGCTTAGCTCTTGCAATTGTTACCAGTTAAGCGACCTGATTCGATGCGTAGGAGGAGCACGAAGTAATCCCTGTGTTCGTGAATTTCTGCGACAGTTGACCCGAGAATTCTTTAGCTCGTTTGAGCTTCTGGGTAAGTGTTTCCTTACTGATTTGAGCTTAGTTCTAGTTGTTAGAACCAACATTGATAGGTAGAAACAAATATGAGTTCTGACCTTAGGCAGTAAGGTGTAGAAGTTCAGATTTGAGCTAAGTTATGAGATGTCTTGATAGATTTGAGTTCCCAGGAAGTTCCTGCTGTGTTTGTCGAGACCAGTGAAGGAGTAGATTTGTGAAGGATGTGTTGCCGTGTCCTGGTGAGATCTGTTGAGGTAGAAACTGAGATCAGAGGTACGAATTGAGCTTCTGATTACAGCTTTGGCATAAGCGTGTGTGATGGGTAATTGAGTGGCCAGCCCTGAAGATCACGGACCGATGATTTCCACCGGCTGATTGGTTGTGCGTGGTATAGAGGCTCACCTTTGACTAGCCAGATGACTCGTTGGCCTAGAATTGATCGATTCTTTGATAGCCCTCATGCATTCATGTTTTCATATACTGCATGTTTATGAGTTGCTGTTATCTTAGTGCTCTTCGTACTAAGGTTTGACTCGTATTTCTTTTCCTGCTTTTGTGTCTTGGGTCTGTGTTGCCCATTGAAGGAGCTACAGGTAATCTGGCTGGGCAGAATGGAGCTGCAGCTAGTAGATTCCCGTTTGGTTGAGTCCCAGTGTATGTATATTATGTATTGAACCAGAGGATGCCCTGAGTTTCTATGTGTGTTGGGGGATCTGTATTGAGATTTATTTGATTACCTGTCTGTGTTTGGATTTTAAGTTAAATCATATTTTGAGTATGCATTATTTTGAATGACGATTTTTAGCTCAGGCCCATGTATTTCGAAAAAAATTTTAAGCCCTATTTTATGCTTCCGCTATTATGTGCTTAATTGTGTTGTTAATCCTTGTTGATTAGCACGGGACCTGGCATTTTTGGTATCAGATCTTAAACTGGTATAAGCTCGTTTTCCTTTGATCACACTCGAGTCTAGGCACAGAGTTTTGATTTGATTTCTTTCTTGACTCTATGACTTGCTTGAATTGATATCTGTCTCTGTGATTATCTGCTGTTAGCCTTACCCTGAGATTTGATTAGATGCCGTCGAGGAGAGGTAGAGGTAGGACTGCTAGACGTTCCGCTGAGGAGTCTAGGGCCTCGGAGTGCGACGAGGATGTTCAACAGAATGTACATTTGCGCCATAGAGAGAGACAGGAAGAGGTGGAGGATGTGATGAGACAGATAGGTGAGATGGATCTAGTGTTGGCTAGGTTCCAGAGAACAAATCCCCCTACGTTCACTGGCGCCGAGGGTGGTCTTTCGACTGAAGGCTGGTTGGAGCACATGGAGGACTTGTTTGATACTTTGGAGTACACCGTAGAGCGATGAGAGAGACCGGAGTCTTGGTTTCTTGGGAGAGCTTCTGTGCCGCGTTTCGAATGGAGTATACCCCGGAGTCGTACTTCAATAACCGAGAGAGGGAGTTCGACAACCTGAAGCAAGGGAATTTGAAGGTTGCTGAGTATGCCAGACAGTTTTCTTCCCTTCTGGCGTATGTTCCCCATGTTGCTAGCCAGGAGCGAACGAAGAGGAACAAGTTTATTAAGGGATTGAGGCCAGAGTTGTTCCAGTTGGTGTTGTCTGGAGCCCCATCGACATATGCTGAGGCTCTGAATCGAGTCGTTGATATTGAGGAGGGTTTGTTGGATGCGCCGACGCAGGTTTCGATGACAGTTGGACGAGGCTACCTCCCTGTACCTGAAGGTAAGCATTCTTCCCAGTCTCCTCAGACTTCGCAGCAATCGAACCGTCAGAGGTTCAGGCCTCGTGGAAAGCAGTTCAAGAAGAAGTCAAATTCTAGTTCCTCTAGTCCGGTGAGCTCTGGTGGCAGTGGTTCAGGAGGAGTGTCTTGTGGACAGTGTTGTGGTAAGCACATGACTTCGCATTGCCGTGGAGTTCAGGGGACTTGCCATAACTGTGGGAAGCCTGGACACTTTTTGGTAGTGTGTCCTTTGTTGAGGGGACAGTCTTCGTTACCTTCGCAGCAAGGTTCGGATGGTGGTTCTTCGCAGAGGCCGCAACCTCCTGCCCCGATCCAACAATCTGGATTCCAACCCCGTGAACCGTGTAGGTTTGGAGGATCTTCGAGGCCACAGTTTCCAGGACCACAGCATGCTCAAGTGAATGCTTTGTCGAGGGAGCAGGCTGATGAGATACCTAGTAATGTGATCGCATGTACATGCTCTATCTTTGATTTTCCTGCGAGAGTTTTATTTGATACTGGAGCATCACACTCCTTTGTTTCTGCATGGTTTTTGTATGAGTGTGGGTTGAGAGTTACCCCGCTGTGTGATGTTGTATCTGTGTCGACTCCTGCTGGTGTGTGGTTGTTGTCTCGTGAGATTGTGGTGGAAATGTGTAATTCGGTTTGATCATAATGTGATAGTGGCGAATTTGATATCGCTGGAGATGAGAGATTTTGATTGTATCTTGGGAATGGATGTGTTTTCCAGCTATAAGGCTACCGTTGATTGTTTCCATGGTGTGGTGAGATTTCGCCCCGAGTCGAGAGAGAAATGGGATTTCTACGGTGCTGATTAGCGCTCGAAGATTCCACTGGTGTCCGCCATGGAGATGTTTAGTCTGTTATCGCTGGGTAACGCTGGATTCATGATTTTTGCGCTCGTTGTTTCCCAAGACTCACGGTTGGAGTTGAGCGATATCCCGATTGTCAGAGAATTTACAGACGTGTTTCCCGATGAGATTCCTGGATTCCCTCAGAGAAGAGAGATTGATTTCAATATAGAGTTGGTGCCAGGGACAACCCCAATTTCTAGAGCTCCGTATCGATTGGTACCAGCTGAGTTGAAAGAACTCAAGGAGCAGTTGAGAGATCTTCTTGAGAAAGGCTTCATCAGACCGAGTATGTCGCCTTGTGGAGATCCGATTTTTTTTGTGAATAAGAAATATGGGTCTATGATGATGTGTGTAGATTTCCGGCATTTGAATAAAGCACCGATCAAGAATAAGTATCCGTTGCCGAGGATTGATGATTTGTTTGATCATTAAGGATCGGCCGTGTACTCGAAGATTGACTTGCGCTCTGGTTATCACCAGTTGCGAATTAGACGCTGATGTAGCGAAGAAAGCTTTTCGGACGAGATATGGGAATTATGAGTTTCTTGTGATGCCGTTTGGGTTGACGAATGCCCCAGCTGTTTTCATGGATTTGATGAATCGCGTCTTCAGTGAGTATATTGATCGATTCGTGATTGTCTTCATAGATGACATCTTGGTGTATTCGAGGAGTTTCAGAGAGCATAAAGAGCACCTGAGATTGGTATTGCAGAAGTTGAGAGACTCGCAGTTGTATGCCAAGATCAGCAAGTGCGAATTTTGGCTGGATAGAGTAATCTTTTTGTAAATAGGGATTTCTGCGCAAGGTATTTTTGTGGATCCTAGTAAGGTCGAAGCAGTTCTTAACTGGGAGCGACCTAGAAATGTTTCTGAGATTTGTAGTTTCCTAGGATTGGCTGGCTATTATAGGCGTTTTATTGAGAAGTTCTCTTCGATAGCCAGGCCGATGACACAGTTGACTGAGAAAGATAGGAAGTTTGTTTGGACTGACGAGTGCGAGTCGAGTTTTCAAACGCTTAAGGAGAAGTTGACTACTGCTCCTGTGTTGGATTTACCATCTGGATCTGGAGGTTTTGTGGTTTGCTCCGATTCATCTCTGAGTGGTTTAGGATGTGTTTTGATACAGAACGGGTACGTGATTGCGTATGCGTCCCGACAGCTGAAACCCCACGAGACGAGATACCTTGTTCAAGACTTGTAATTGGAAGCGATTGTCTTTGCCTTTAAGATCTGGCGTCACTACTTGTATGGTGAGGAATTTGTGGTGTACACCGACCACAAGAGTTTGAAGTATCTTCACTCAGTCAGATCTGAATATGCGACAGCGTCGTTGGATGGAGTTGCTCAAGGATTTTGATTGTGAGATTCAGTATCAGCCTGGGCGGATGAACTTAGTAGCCGATGCTTTGAGTAGGAAATCACATCCTGTGATGCTAACATCTTTGAGTATCTCGAGAGTCCACGAGCAGTTGGGTACTTCTGGTTGGCGATTTCAGCCGAGTGATCAGTACTTCGTGGTTAATTCCATTCAGGTTGAACCACAGATTGTGAGTGACATCAGAGAAGCACAGAGGACTGATCCTTATATCCATGAATTGAAGATTAAGACTCAGAATGGTCAGTCTGAATATTTCACTGTTACTTCTTATGGGTGTTTGAGATTTCGAGGAAGAGTGGTGGTGCCGAATGATTGATTTGAAAGAGACTATTCTGAATGAAGCGCATTGTAGTCTGTACAGTGTGCATCCGGGCGAGAGGAAGATGTATCATGCTCTGAAGTCTCACTACTGATGGGAAGGCATGAAGAGCGACATCTATGGTTTTGTTGCTCGATGTTTGAATTGCCAGCAGGTCAAGGCCGAAAGAAAGAAACCAGGTGGATTGTTGCAGAGTTTAGAAGTGCCTCAGTAGAATTGGGAGCACATCGCCATGGACTTTGTGACTCATTTACCTCGATCGAGTAGGGGATGCAATGCGATTTGGGTGGTGATTGATAGATTTTCGAAGTCAGCCCATTTCATTCCCTATTGTCAGGCCCCGTGCTAATTTCTCACAATTAACACATAATAAACGCATAACACGGAAGCTAAAATCAGGGCTTAAAATTTTTTTTTTAAATCATTTGGGCCTGAACGTACAAACATACATTCAAAATATCGATAATCAAAATATAAGTTAACTCAAACTTATACAAACAGGTAACAACAACAAATCAAATCGAATATAGATCCCCAATACACAGAAACGCGGGGCATTCCCCGTTTCAGTACATATCATAAATATAACTGGGACTCATGGGAAAGGGGATCGACCAACTGAACCTCCACTCTGTCGAGCCTGACTACCTGAAGATCCTTCAAATGGGTAACACAGACCTAAGACACAAAAGCAGGAAAACAAATACGAGGTCAAGCCTCAGGACGAAGAGCTATCAAAACAGCTAAACATGCAACATGCTATAAATCAATGTCATGAATGCATGAGGGCTATCAATGAATCGGATAGCTAGACCAGTCCATCAACTGGCAAATCAAATCAAGCCTCAATACCACTCACAGCCAATCAGCCGGTGGAAATCATCGGTCCGTGATCATCAGGGCCCGTCAGACCATCACAGCTCGGTGGTAGACACTCGAATCCGGTAGTCACCACTCCGATGATAATGTTGGACTTTTCAGGCACGACTCATCAGTCGGCCAGTCACAACGTGGCACCCAATCAGGTCATCAAATCAATCTGTCAAGGCTCAATATGTATGCATGTATTGTTAGAGTAGATGCCCAACTAGCCAACTTGTGGCGTGTGGGTTTATAGACTCTTGTACTATGACAATCATTATATATGATATTCGCATTTATTTATATGGCATTCTTTACTTTCATTGTGTTGTATGATGATTAACAATTGCGTTGAGTAAAGACCTAGAATGTACTATAGTGTATGTTAGATGTGATAGTGGGTATGACGGCTATCATGAAACACATCTAATGGTCACTGTGTATTCTGAACATGTTCCTAGTCGATTGGGCCGTCAAAATGAGGATAAGGCCGCCCGAGCTCGAGACTAGTATCTGCGATGCGAAGTACCATGTTTCATTGGCAGGGAACATTGTGATGTTCTGAGCATGCAGATAGATAGTGACCTGGTGATCTATCGAACTACCCTCGTTCGGACTTTCCAAGTGGTTACCATTTGTCGAGTGGATAAGTCCGAGGTCTTGGTTGTACTGATTAGTCCTCACGACTCGAAATGTCATTGAGACTCTACATGATAGGCGTCTCATTTTGACTCGTTTGCCGACTCACTTAGGGTCATTAGGCGTTGGGATTGGGTGAGACCCCGATGCATGTAGGAGTCGATGCATCGTTGTCGAGGATTCACCGCTCGCAGACATGCGTGGATATCATATGCTATCTGAGGGGATAATAGTGTGTAAATCTCTGGCCAGAATACTAGAAGTGTTTTAGGTAAACGGGTTTACCTAGTTACACTCGCGATGTCACTATTTGATCTCCAAGATGTATGCATAGCCATCGGATCTTTAGCGACTCTCGATTTACCAATGGTCGTTGATCTGATCGGGATATATGGATTGAAAGGACCGTACTGTACGCTAACCACGACCAACTGGTTCTTGTAGGAACTATCAGTGATACCTAGGGGATCATGGGGCGATGTTGCTAGACGCTCTTACAATGATCCGTTGGGCAAGTCCGGAGTTGTGATTCCGGATCCACAATGGTTGTGGGCCCACGGCTAGCTGTATCCCTGAACCATTGAGGGTCACACAAGTATTGGATTCAAGATTCCCGCATGGATACTCAGCTCAATATGTTGAGCATGAGAATGGGATTTTGAGGAGTGCGACTTCATAAAGGTCAACAGTGGTCAAATCGTGATTTCCGCTGTTGAGGGGCAAAACGGTCATTTTGCACTAGGGTTCTGAAAAATGGTTTTTTAGATCATAGTATTTAATTTTGGAAATTGAGTCGATCGGTCCGATCTGATCGGCGATCGGAGCTATGATGAAGTCACGATGATGGGGATGAACTCTCAAAAACCCTAACCCTACAGCTTAAGAAGCCGCCGCCCCACTTCTCCTCCCACCTCACGCCGCCGCCGCCGTGCACGCCACGAGCCGCCGCCGCCTCCCTCGCTAGAAATTGTTCCGGCCAATATTTCGAGGAGAATTCGTCCGCGCCGATCTCGTCAGGCCTTCTAGTGCAGGTTGACGAAGGAGTCTCGCTTCCGGTCGTGGACCTGATTGACGTAATCTACCGCCGCCTACCGTGAAGTGCCGGTTTCCTCGCGAAACTGTTCGGAGCCAGGCATGAGTTGCCAGCAAGGTAATCAACGATAAACGCCCTATGATTGGTCATAGCTTGCATGTTTATTGAATTGTATTGATCGTGTCCCGGCATAATTTTGTTCTTCCGCTGCCTCGCCGGGAGGCGTAATCCGGATCCGAACGGTTCGCCAACAGTGGTATCAGAGCCAAGGATCAGATCTGATCAATACGATTACTATCTTATTGTATCTAATCTTTAACTTTTCAGATCGAAAAACAAAATTCGGGAAGCAAGCCGCCGGGCCGCAGCCATGTGCGGCGGCGACCACCACGTCGCGCGCGCGCTATGGCACGCGCGACACCATCACGCGCTGGTCGCGCGATGGAGAATCTCACGTCGCGCGCTGGCCGCACGACTTGTGCATGGTGGCCGGACGAACACGCTGAGGATGGCCGTTGGTGTTCGCGAAGCTTGCCGGCCGACGCACGTTGCTTGCTGCGCGAGATGCGCGCGCTGGACGCAAGCTCGCCGCGCGAGCGCGCCGCACGATGGCGCCGCGGGTGGGCGCGACCCGTTGCGGCGATTGGTGGCCCGGCGCCGTTGATGTGCGCCGCT
>KQ990596.1:0-18897 GCA_001598015.1 Dorcoceras hygrometricum | reverse complement strand
TGAGCGGACCATTCAGACTTTAGAAGATATGCTGCATGCAGTGGTGATGGATTTCAATGGTGGCTGGTAGGATTCCTTGTCCTTAGTCGAGTTTTCGTATAACAACAGCCACCAAGTGACTATAGGGATGGCTCCATTTGAAGCTTTGTATGGTCACAAGTGCATATCTCCAATCTGTTGGGAAGAGTTTGGTGAGAAACAGCTTTCTACTCCTGAGTTTGTGCAGCATATGAAAGATCAGATTGGTTTGATTCGGAGTAGGATGAAGGCTTCACAAGATAGATTTACCAGCTATGCTAACCAAAAAACGTCGACCGTTAGAGTTTGAGGTTGGCGATCGTCTGTTTCTTAACATTTCTCCTTTCAAGAGTGTTATGAGATTCAGATTTAAGGGCAAATTGGCTCCTATATTCGTTGGTCCTTTTGAGATTTTTGAGCGGATTGGACAGTTGGCTTATATATTGAGGCTGCCTGATGAGTTAGCAGCGACACATGAAAAAGATACATGATGTTTTTCATGTGTCAATGTTGAGGAAATATGAGCCAGATCCTTCCCATGTTTTGAGAATCGACGAAGTTGAGCTGGATTCTGCCTTGAGCTATGTGGAATATCCAGTGAAGATTCTGGATAGGAAGGAGAAGTAGTTGAGGAACAAGATAATTCCGTTGGTGATGGTCCAATGGAGTAAGCATGGCCGAGAAGAAGCTACCTGGGAGGTTGAGGAGAAGATGATACAAGACTGGCCTCATCTATTTGAGCACTGACAGTGAGAATTCCAGGTAATTTCAAAGCTTTGATTCGAGTTTGCTTAGTTGTTTGTGTTTCAATTTGAATTTTTGATTGTTTCTGCCCCTGTGTTTGCCTTTGATTTCGAGGACGAAATCTCTTAAGTTGGGGAGAATTTGAGGATTGAGAAATTCGAATAGTGATTAATCAGTTTTGCATAGGATTAGTCACGAGATTTTGGGGATTTCGAATTTCAGATTTGAGGAATTGTAGTGAAGTCTGGATTGTAATTTTTAGATTTCTGGATTCGGAGTATTTGGTCGAATCGGGTTTTCAGATTTTGGTATTTTCGGAATTTCAACTGTTGGTAGCAGCTGGAGGATCAGATGTCTACGCTAAGTGGTGAAAGTCAACGATTTGAATTGACTGCTGAGGGGTAGCATAATTCAGATGTCAACGAGGGTCAACGGTACTGTAGCGAGCGAACGCAGTTGTGTTGGCTGAGATCTGTTAGCGCGAGGATGTGATCAGCAGTCGCGTGTTGGTCAACCCAGCAGAGTTGACTGCTGGTGTTGTAGCGCAAAACAGCTGTTGCTATTGCAAGAGATTTGTTCAGCTGTGGGGTAACGCTGGCAGATGTGAGTGTGTAGGAACCAGCTGTTGGTTTCGTTAGAGTATTTCTTAACGGGTAACGAAACTACGTCGTTTGGATAAGTTGGAAAGACAGCATTTTGGGTGTAACGCTTTGTGTCAGCTGTTGGTTGTGTTGGTCATCAGCTGGAGAGGGATGTGATGCATTGATATGATCAGACGTTGGTTTGATCAGCTGTTGGCAGCGATGGTGATGTGTCCCTTTACGTCGTCGTTTTGATATTATTTTAGATTCAGCTGTTGGTCGTTTTGAGAGAGATCTGTTCTCAGCTGTTGGATGCTGCGGCGTCGTTTCGATTAGTTGGTACGGCATCATTTGATGTTGTGTAATTGAAGTGAAACGTTTGTTGGTGTCGGCTATTCCCGTTGAGAAGAAACGTTGGATTCAGTTGTAAGATTTCTACTGTAGCATTACCCGACGTCTGATTTAGGGGAACAATAGCTGTTGTATGGAGATTTATATGGTTAAGTGTTGAGCGATACTTAGAGCATTTTCCACCCGATATTTCTTATCTCCATCTTCAAACCCTCGATAGCACTGTTCATCCGAACATTTCTTCCCTAGATTTCTGCCGATTCCAGCCGTTGTTTTGAACGATATTGGTGGCGCTGATCTTCCTGTGAGTTGCTCTTTCGATTGATACTAGCTAGGAAGCTAGAGGCAACGATTTGAGGGAGCCTGAAGGATCTGCGTGTTCGTGAATTTTTCATTTCCGTTGAGCAGAAGCTGTCTTCAGCTCTTGGGTGAGTATCTTACCGTGTTAAGCTTCAGTAGAGATTTTAGAACTTAGGATGAGATTCTAGAATCTTAACCGTAGGCTGAGATGTATAGGAGCTCATATCTGAATTGGAAATGAACTGATTTGTGAGATATCTTAACAGATTTAAGGGTGCATGTAGAATTCAGATATGAATTTCTTGGCATACATGCATACATATTGAGCCTTCTGATTGATTGATGACCTGATTGAGAGCCACGTTGTGACCGGCAGACTTATGAGTCATGCCTGAAAGGTCCAACGCTATCATCGGAGTGGTGAGCGACTGAGTTTTCGTTTCGGAATACCACCGAGCTGCGATGGGCTGATGGGTCCTGAAGATCACGGACCGATGATTTCCCCGGTTGATACACTGTGTGGGTATAGAGGCTCGACTTGAGTTGATTGCCAGTTGATACACTGGTCTTGATTACCGATTCCTTGACAGCCTCATGCATTTCATAACCTGATTTATAGCATGTTGCATGTTTGCTGTTTTTAGATGGCTCTTCGTACTGAGGCTTGACCTCGTATTTATTTTCTTGCTTTTGTGTCTTTTGGGTCTGTGTTACCCATTTGTAGGATCTACAGGTAACCAAGCTGGACCGAGTGGAGTGCCAGCTGGTCGATCCCCATTTCCTTGAGTCCCAGTTTATTATTGTATTATGTATTGAACCAGGGGATGCCCTGTGTTTTTATGTATTGGGGATCTGTATCTGGTTTGATATTTGATGTTACCTGTTTTTGTATGAGTTTGATTTAACTCGTATTTTGATTATTGATATTTTTAATGACGATTTGAGTTCAGGTCCAAATTATTTCTAAAATTTTTAAGCCCTGTTTTTATGCTTCCGTGATTATGTGCTTAATTGTGCGGTAATATTTGTTGATTAGCACAGGGCCTGACATTGACCATTCAGATCACGTTTGGGCTGAACCTTTATCCATACAGATTTGGCCTTCGTTGAACCACGCGTTTGCTGGTTCGGAATAGACGACTTAGGTACAGCTTTCGCCTTATCCTTCTCAAGTCTGTTCTTTAGCCAGCTGGGCTTTCTTAGGCTTAACGTAACCAATACCATTTTTGCCCTTAAGGTTCAGTTGTCCAGTGAACTGATCATCGTACTTAACCGACTCACAAACATCATGTGTCACACTGGCTTTGAAAAAATTCATTTTCTTGAACTTATCATTAGCCAGATTTGATTGAGTACTCGTTTCCTCAGAGCTTCTTTCACCAAAGCTGAAACCTAGGCCAGATTTGTCGTCTAATGGCTTCTGAGTTTCATGCAGCTTTCTTAAGGAAACCGAAGACTTAGTCCAGGAGCTCATCACATGATTTAATCTCTCATTTTCAGATGAGAGCTCACAAGACTTTATTCTCAAGGAATCATTCTCTATTTTAAGTTTACTCAACTCAGTTTGTAAACTGTCAGTTTTCCCAAGCTGAGCAGTGCTTGGTTCCGCTGAACTAATTTTCAAACCATTGTATTCAGCTTTAATCTCCTCGAATGTCTGAGACAGCTTTCTGCCTTAATCTCCTCGAATGTCTGAGACAGATTTCTGTACTCATGGACCATTTCATTTAGTGCAGTGATGAGGTCCTCTCATGTAAATTCACTATTAGAGAAGTCAAAACCTCATCATCAGTTGTCTGGTGGGGCATAAAGCAGTGGACTTCTTCTTGCTCACTCTCACTTGATGAGCTTCTTGATGTTGTCTCAGAATCTGAGTCCGCCCATTTGCTGTTGCTCTCCTCAGCAACAAGCACCTTCTGATCATTCTTATTGTTGGGACTCTTCTCAAATCTGTTCTTCCTTCTTTCTGTGGATCGCTTTTCATCTATCTTTGATCTGTCATCTTTCTTGGGCTTCTTGCAATCAGCTGCAAAATGCCCTGGTCTGCCACAGTTATAACAATTTAAATCAGTGGAAATCTTTTCATATTTATGAGTATTGTTATAATTGAAAGAAGGGTTGTCAGTTCTTCTCATGATTTCCCAAACTTCTTTACGAAGAGGGACGTTGCGTCATTGCTGATCTGCTCTGATGACTTGCTAGGTGAGAACTGTTCTGTAGTCATAGTAGCAAGAGCTTTTGTGGGTTGAGAGGTCGATGGTCCAGCCTCTGATCTGGTCTCCAGCTCGAACTCATAGGCTTTCACATTTGTGAATAGATCGTGGAGTTCCAGTTTATTCAGATCTTTCGATTTTCTCATCGCCATCGTCTTCACATCCCACTCCCTTGGCAGTGCTCTCATTACTTTAAGAGCCAACTCTCTGTTGCTATATTCTTTTCCAAGACTGGTTAGCTCAATCACAACAGAGCTGAATCTCTCGTCAAACTCCGTCATTGTCTCTCCTTCTTTCATCTTTATAGACTCATATTTATGTTGGACAACCGTCAGCTTGTTCTCTTTAGTCTCATCATTGCCTTAACAGATTTGCGTGAGCTTTTCCCTGATCTCCTTAGCCGTAGCGCAGGTCTTTATCTTGCTGAACATGTTCTTGTCCAGCGTCTTGTATAGAATGTCCTTTGCTACATTATCCAGGTTGGCTTTCTTCTTATCCTCTGGTGTGTACACAATTCTGGTTTTCTCTATCCACTGTGGAGCACCAGCAGTAATTGTCATCGCCGTGTTCGCTTTCATAATCTTCATGGGTCCATCTGGTATAACGAACCACGTGTCATCATCCTGAACGACAAGATGGGCTTGCATCCTAATCTTCCAATCATCGTACTCCTCCTTAGAAAACATAGGAATTTTATTGTGAAAAGTAGACATATTTAATATAAGCACAGAAGATCAAACTGTTCAATAACTGAGATGACAGGGCTCTGATACCAATTGATAGGATCAATCAGGATAAAAAATAGGCCTAGGAGTTCAGACGGGGGGGGGGGTTTGAATGAACTCCTTGGATTTTTATTTTTCAAATCCTTAAAAAAGATTTTACAAGCTTGTGCTTAACTTAAATCCGAGTGACCAGATTTGAGGTTCTCAGTCCAAATCTGTTTTATCGGTAACAATAAATGTGTAGAAATACACCGATTAAACAGTGAACAGTAAAAATAACGATACAGATAATGTAAATAGAGTAAGGGTCAAGAATTTGTTTTCGGAAATTCGGATCTCAAATCCTACGTCTCCCCTTCTTCCTTTTCAGGAAGGTTCCACTAGAAAATTTGTTGAATACAGCTTCTGTAAACACCCAGTCATGTAAGCCTCACTTACCATGAACTCCTAGCACCCAAATCTACGCAGAATCCTATGCTAAATACAACAAATGACTTTTTAGAACTGCTTCACGTAGCACGTTCTTGACAGACTCTGTTTGAATATTACAATGGATACAACACACAGAGTTTGTAACAACTTCTGGTTCTTTGAACAGTATGAATATTTGGCTAAGTTGAACCAAAAGGCATCTCAAAGATTATTTCTGCTTAAGAACTGAACGGCTGTTTTTCGAGATAGTGAGGGATGGAAAATTGAATAGATTATGACTTGAAGGATTTTTCCCAAAGAATTAAATAGATGGAGATTGTAAATCGACAGAGAGACCATAACTTCTCCGCTTGAATTTCTTCAGCTATTTATAACATCCATATTTAGCGGTAATTTAATGAGCCAGTAGACACAAGCCTCATTTGAATATCTTCATCGTATCGTGCATTAATTGCTCCATTAATGCTGAGAAGAGGTTTGTCTACTGTTGTCAGAGCTTTGTTGACTTTTATACCAAAGTGGGTAAACATCGTATTCACCAACTCTGCGTTCTGCAGAATATACTCCAAATAGCTATGATCTTGTCTATCTTCAATCCATATTGTCTAACAGGCTTTATCTGATTTAATCTTGATCGTTGAATCATCTGGAATAAATATCTGATAAGATCTGAAACTAAAATCTAAAATCTGTTCGGTTCTGAGCTCAAATCTGATTCAGAATGATTCAACTTCACGATCTATCTCATTACGTTTCTTCCCCCTTTACTCTCTAACAATATCTTCTGATCTGAAATCTGATCTATAACCTCTGAAACACTCTGAGTAAATTCTTTCCAAATCTGAGTCTTTGTTACTAAATCTGATAACTAAGCCTCTGTACTGAATCTGATACCATCGGATCTGAGTTGCTCTTATCTGATGTGATAGACTCTCTTCCCTTTCATATACTCTCTTCCCAATCTCTCGGATCTGAATGTATTCCATTTTAACACGATTACTAAAGGGTCAAGATCTGAGTCTTAAATTCAGTTCTTATCTTGTTTTCGTTATCACCAAAACTTATAAATTTTCTCTTAACAAGCTGGTTCAATATGAACTCTACTTTTGATTGTGAGGGCTGGTTATCTTGTAAGTTCGATTGATATTGTTGTATTCCGTAACACCTTCACAGCTGCTTTTCTCTTCTATATATTCCCTTTAGATAAAACGGTAATAAATGTAGCCAGTAGACACATTGAATGTATCCAAATTGAATTGTCCGTGGAGCCTTAAATGTCTGTACGATGAAAGTACATCTTCATTAAATGCATTGCCTTTTTTAGAAAATCTGTGTTGTCTTCAGTTTGAACCGTATATCTGCGTATCCGGTTTTAGCTCAAAGTAGTTCCAACGACTACGAATCACTGCAGAGATGTCAAATGTTTAAAATCAAGTTATACGTAGATTCAAACATTCCGAAATTCAATTTGCTAAGTTTTCCTTGACTTAGCTGATCTCCTGATCTGGTTTCTAAACAATCGAGCTGCTTTATCGGGTTCTTAGCTTGATCAAGAAGAGATTGATCTTGTCTCTGTCTTACACTGATTCAGATATTGAACCTTGTATACTCATATCCTCTGTTATTTACCACTTGTAAGATTATTTGCTTCGAACTGGTTCTTAACTGGTCTTCCAGTTTGTTTGTCATTCTACTCATCACTCCAGCTGGTCTGTCATCTACGATCTGTTCTCACAGCTGTAATTCAGTGCTCTTTGCTCTTCGAGTTTTCTCAAGTAAGCTGAATTTATCTTGTTAAGCATCTTTATCTGCCTGAACTAGTGCCCAACTGGTTTACCCTAAACCAACACACCTTAATATCCCGAGCTGGTTTGACCTTAACCAACTTGACCAATTTACCTTTGCTGGTTTGTCCTCAACCAACGTATTTGAATGCACTGAGTTGGTTTTTCCTTTACCAGCTTGACTCTGTTGCGATCTGGTTTCTACATCCAGCGTAGTAAGTTTCGTCCAGATCTTGTCACTTTGGTCTGATTAATCTTTTTGATTTTTCATCTCTTTTATTTTTTATCACCAAAACTTCTGAAATTTATCCCAACAATTTCTCCTTTTTTGGTGATAACCAAACTTTGGTCGTAATATTTTTATAGACCTTTGACCAAATACAAAAAAATAAACACTAACAGCTTGTTCCTATACAAAAGGTACTTAGTTCGATCTTGCTTAAAACCATTTGCTCCTTGTATCTGCTGCTATCTTCACCCCTTCTATAGCTCGGGCTCGATCCTTTACCTCTTGCACTACTCGAACCTTCCCCTTGTCTACCTGATCATTCCCCTGGTCTACCACCTTGGCCACCTTCCCCCTTTTTGGCATCACCAGCTTGCTTGAGGTGATCAACCAACTCTGCCAGCTGTAGTTTAACAAAGCCCAGATCACTGGCCAGCTGAAGTTGATGCTCGGTAAGATGATGAAGAACGGTGGTTTCCAATGATGTCTGGGAAGACTTAACATTGCCAGCCACCGTATTCATCTTATCAAAGAAAGCGCGCCTGGAGGTCACCAAAGTCGTGCTTCATAAAGGTCTGAAGATTCAACAGTTGTTCAATTTTGTAATCCATAGATCCAAATCTAGAATCCATGGATTGTACCTTGGAATCCATTGAGTGCATCCTTGAATCCATAGAAATTATCCTGAAGTCCAGTGAAGCAATGACCTTCTCGAACTCTTCGAGCTTATTATCAGTGTGATGATTAGCTGAGGGAATGGATATAAATACCTGTTGTGAATCAGCATGGAAATATTCGGAGTCCTCAAGGAAAGATATAGCGGGTGTTTTCTTCGCTTGTATATACAACCATCTGTAAGTTAGATGGATTGGGACCCTGATGGTCCGTATTATTCACTTCGGAAGTGGGATTCGGACCTAAATTATGTACATGACCTTCATTATGAATGAAAGGATCTTCTAATGGAGTAGGACTCTCACTAGAACTCGGTTGTTCCTATTGTCCACCCTAAGAACTTTGAGCCTGATGCTCCCCTATTTCATCGGCAGTCTCCTCTATATTTACAACACTTCTGACAACATCATCAACCTGCTCTTTCCGCTGATATGATACTCGTGCCTGTGCTTGCTCTTGGTTGGCCTGAGATGAAAAATCAAACAAGAGTCTGTGATTGTGCTGATTGAGTGGATGCTGCTCCTACAAACGAAGCTTCAGGAGCGACAATCGGTAAACCAGCTAGCACACGCTGATCCCGATGCTGCCTTGCTATTTCCTTGAGATCTTGTTGAGAAACCGAATACATAGATAATCATGGTTGACAGAATGTACATCGAGTTTGAAGTTTTCCAGATGCTCATCAACTAGCTTCTGGACTTCCAGCTCATACAGCTTGGACATCAACATCGACCTCCACTGCAGCAGTTCATCCACTTGCTCTGTCTCAGCCAACAACAGAAATTGGTCTTCAATTTTGGTCAGGTCCTCAAAAGAGGAAACATCTCTGAGTCTTACCGCAGTGCGGAAGTGCATCCATTCATCAAAATCAGCCATTATACTGGATACAGCTTCCCATGCACTTTTGAGCACTAATTGACAGTGCTCCTCGACTGGGTTAGGCCTGGCAACAATTTCCAGCATCCATTTCCCTTTTTCCGCTGGATCAATATTTGGAAAAAAGTACGTTGTCCAGTTGATCACCTGGATCTTTATGGGTGCAAAGATGCCTTGTCCAGTATATGTTATAGTCTGCTGAGCCGGTTGCTCAAGACCAGACCGTACCACAAAAGTCAGTACATGATAGAACTGGCTTAGATTTCAGTAGTACAAAAGCAGCGAAGGGGAGACAAGTACTCAATCACAGCCAGCATATGACAAGTTCGACAAAATGAGCTTTGTCAAAGCCAATGTGATACATGACTGTTTTGAGTCGATAACATTTGATGACCAGAACTCTCCAAAGCTGAACGATAATGGAAAGGCTGGTATCGGCTTTTCAAAACCTGAGAACTCCAAGCCAAGCTGGCTAAAGAACAAATTGGACAAAGATAAAGCGAAAGCTGGTCGAAAGCCATTTGTTCCTAACCAGCCATGGCATAGTTCAACGAAGGTAAAATCTGGTTGGACAAAGAATCAGCCGAGGAGAGATCTAAGTGGTCAGAGTATGAAATCACAACTCAAAAGATCTCACCGCAAATATGCACAGACCCTCACAGACTCTAGTACTGGAAAGACTGTAAGAGTAATTCAAGTCTGGGTCCCGAAAGGGGTAATCCAATCAGGACCCATGTAAAATTGGGTACCAAAATTTGTTTGTATGATTGCAGGGTAACAGGTACAAAGCTACTGAAGACGCAATTATTTGGTACTTGGACAATGGGTGTGCTCGACATATGACAGGAAACCCAAAGCTGTTGACAGATGTTGTTCATGCACACGGTAACACTGTGGGTAAGGGTAAGCTTACCCATGGTAACATCTCTATCTCAGATATATTGGTTGTTGATAACCTTAGTTACAACTTGATTAGTATCAGTCAACTATGTGACAGAGGTTACATAGTTAACTTTCAACAACACACGTGCACAGTTCAGAACTTTGGAGTCTGACTGTATTGGTGGGTAAAAGATCGGGGAATACCTATGTTATCGATTGGTCAGAGCAGTTGAAGTCTGAACAGCTTTGTCATACAGCTGACTCTTCCAAGAGTTGGTTGTGGCATCAACGAATGAACCATCTAAACTTTAAACACTTGCTAAGTTGAGTGAGCATGATATGGTCTCTGGAATGCCCAAATTAAAATTTTCTAAGGATAAGATCTGTGCAGCTTGTCAGCTTGGTAAGCATATCAAATCGACTTTCAAAAATAAAGGCGAAAAACGTTCTTCCCGTTGCCTTGAGCTTTTACGTATGGATCTTTTTGGTCCTATTTCAGTACCAAGCTTAGGGGGAACGTCCTACACCCTTGCTGTTGTTGATGATTTTTCAAAATATACATGGGTGATGTTTTTAAAAGCAAAATCTGAAACCGCCGACCAGCTGATACGTCTTTTGAAATGTTTACAAAATGACAGATCTTGTCCAGTCAACCGGATAAGAAGTGATCGTGTGAGACTTGAAATGTAATTAAGATTAATTTGTTGGAATTAATCGGTTTTTTGGAGATCTCTGGTGGTTCAGATCTCTGTTTGGAAGTTTGGTTTGTATTTTCGGGCGACCAGCTGATACGTCTTTTGAAATGTTTACAAAATGACAGATCTTGTCCAGTCAACCGGATAAGAAGTGATCGTGTGAGACTTGAAATGTAATTAAGATTAATTTGTTGGAATTAATCGGTTTTTGGAGATCTCTGGTGGTTCAGATCTCTGTTTGGAAGTTTGGTTTGTATTTTCGGGTCGGAAATCACATTTTAAGCAATTTTGGAAGTTTTCGTGTTTTTGGGTCGAAATCTGTTTTTGTGAGAAATCTGGATTTTTGGGTGAAAGCTGGTCGTTTTTGGTGAGATCTGTTTGGATTTTGTGAAATCTGGACGCTTAGCGTTGCGGCGTGTTTTGTAGCGAGAGAGAGCCTAGTATGTCGTCGTTAAGAGAGATCTGGTAGCGCTAGACGTATTGAGAAGTCTGCTCGCGCGTTTTATGTGTTGTATTCCATAACGCCGTCGTTTGGTGAAGTCTGGTTGTTTTGAGTGTAGCGCTAGCGAGAGATCTGTTCGCGTGAGGAGAGGTCTGTTGTGTGTACCGCAAGTTGTGAAAACAGACGTCAACGCGGGTCAACACTTCATGTTCAGATTTCTCTAGCGTTGTTGCTCCAGACCTCACCGTGGTGCCATCTGGCGTCGTTTTGAGCGATTAACGCTATTTCCAGCTTTTAGCGTTTTGGCCTCCAGATTTCACCGTGGTATTTGAGCGACGTCGTTTCGGGGTTTGAGCGTTGTTTAGCGCGAGCGAGAGCTGTTTGTGGAATCTATTTCTGTCGGTGGAATAATTTAAACAGATTTCTCGCGCTTATTTTAGGAGCAAGGCTTGGCTTCGTTGTATTCAACCAGATCCCATACTTAGTAAATTTCTCCCGATCTTCGTTCTCTGTTTTCAAACCCTTGGTTACTGTTCACCGTGATTTTTATCCGGCGATTCCCATATTTTCCGGCCACCATTTTTCACATTCGAGGTAGCGTTGGACTCCTCTTGGAAAGCTATTTCATCTCATACCCTTTTTAGAGGCTGTATTTAGCTGGAGCAAAGGCACGAAGCTACTGTTCACATTCGTGCGTTTCGCGGTTGCAGGTAGCTTTTCAAATTGTGATGGAATCTTGTTCCTAACCTTGTTTTAAGCTCCTTGTGTTGTAGTATGGCTGAGATTAGTTACTGGATTTTAGTGTTTAATTCCAGCCGTGAGCTTTTGGGTTGTTGGCCGTGATCTTTTTTGCAGGGCCGTGAGTTTGTTGTGTTTCCCTGAATCTATCATGCGTGTGATTTTAGCAGGTTTCCATCAGATCTTACGGGCCTTGTTGTGGTGAGCGTTTAGCAGAATTAAGGTACGGATCTTGAGCTATAATTCAGCGTGGAACCTGGCTTGGATAGATTGCGATATGGCTGTGTTTGGATTGCTGTGCAATGTTGTTGCTCTGTGTGAGAGTTGTGTATGCTATTTGTGTTTAATTGCTGTGTTGCATATGTTTATATGCTTGCGTTCCAGCATGTTGCATACACGCATGACATTCCATTTCAGTTGTGGCAGCCATTGCCTTGTTTCATTGTTACTTCTTTGTTTTCTTATCAGGATGCGAGGGCGAGCGGCGATACCGCACTCTCATTTCCCCTATGCGCCGAGTGGCTAGCTACCACAGTTCATAGGTTGGGTGTTGGCATCTGGTAAGGGTGGGCGAGTAGGGGTGAGTGGGTAGCACCCACATGTCCTACACTCACCGTGGCCACATATTCTGTTGCAGATCCCGTTGAGCTGTTGTTTCCTTTCTCATGCATAGCATATGCATTTTATTCTTGCTGTTACTGTTGTTTTATAGTTGCTCTCCGTACTGGGGTTTGACCCCATGTCCCTCTGGGGCTTGGTTTGTTTCCTTGTTTGTGTTGTTTTCAGGAAACCCAGGTTTTACAGCTGGTCGTGGTTTTAACTCAGCTGGTGGTGCCCCAGGAGGTGGTTAGAGTATCCCAGTGGCGTATAGCATATTTATATGTATCAGTATTCTTAGCCAGGGGATGCCCTGTGCTTTGTTGTTGTTTTTCGTTGTTGGAGTCTGATACATGTTGATGTTATTCTATATTGTTTGTTGTTGGCTGGTAGCCCGTTTGTGGTTGTTTTCTTAAACTGGGATATCTATTTTGAGTATCGCACTATTTAAGTTATATTGTTTGTAACTCTTCAGGCCAAAAGCGAAAATTTTACCCGCTTTTTAGTAGCTTCCGCATGTGTTTGTATGTTTTATCTCTGATTTGAGAACGAGGCCTGACATTTTTTGTATCAGAGCTTAAGCTGGGATAAGCTCACTTTCTTTGATCACACTCGAGTCTAGGCACAGTGTTGTGTGTTGCATGTGCTTGACTATGTGACTACGTGCTGCATATTTCTGTGTCCTATGCTGTATCTGTTCTGTTTTGATTGATCCTATTGAGTGTTTTCGTAGATTCCGCCTAGACGTCGTGGTAGAGGTAGGGGGAAGTTTGAGGAATCAGCAGGACAGAATGAGGATAGGCGTAGTGCCCGTAGTCATACTCGTGTTAGCAACGAGGAGGAAGATGAGATTGCGGCACCTCCTGCGGAGCGGATGGATGTTGTTATAGCACGGTTTCAGCGGATGAACCCTCCAGTATTTAATGGTGATGAGTCCAGTGAGGATGCTGACTCGTGGCTCCGTAACATCATTGGTCTTTTTGATCGGGTGCACTATGATGATGATCTTCGGCTGAGTTTAGCAACTCTCTTGCTAAGGAAGGCTGCAGAGCGCTGGTGGAGAGGCGCTTCGAGTACCTTGTTAGAGACCGGTGTTGGGATCTCTTGGGATAGTTTCTACGAGACCTTCCGATAGGAGTATGTGCCCGAGTCTTATGTGAACGCCCGGGAGCGGGAGTTCGACCATCTGGAGCAGGGTTCCATGACTGTTCGGGAGTATGCTAGGTTTTCTTCTCTGTTGGCGTACGTTCCCCATGTTTTTGGTCGGGAGAGGGCCAAGCGGACTCGATTTCTTGAGGGCTTGAATGAAGAGTTGTATCAGATGGTGCTGACCAGTAAACCCAAGAGCTATGCTGAAGCAGTTGACACTGCTATTGATATCGAGGAGGGTTTGCAGAATCGTTGTGCTCGCAGGCAGCAGGTGGCGCAGGTTAGTCGTCCTGCTATTCAGGGAGCGCAGTCTTCCCAGTCCTCCCAGTAAGCCCATCAGCCGCAGCAACAGCAGCATCAGCAGCAGGTGGCTCAGCAGTCTGGCCGTCAGAGGTTTCGACCCCGCGGTCAGTAGTTCAAGAAGAAGTCGGGTTCTGGCTCTTCTGGTTCAGGCAGTTCGAGTAGCAGTGGATCTCGAACTGAGTTTTGCGGCTTTTGCGGTGGAAAGCATCCATCTACGTAGTGTGTTGGTGTGCAGGGTTCCTGCAACCTTTGTGGTCAGTACGGGCATTTTGCGAGAGTGTGTCCGTCAGCTGGATTACAGCAGCCCGCGGCCCAGCCTCAGGGTCGTGGAGGTCAGTCTAGGGGCCGTTCTCAGCAGTTTCAGCAGCCCCGTTTGGGTGAGACTCAGTTTAGGCCTTTTCAGCAGCCAGGTCCGTCGCGGTTCGGACAGTCGTCTCAGCCTTTCTTCTCTGGACCCCAGCATGCTCAGTTTAACGCCATCACTAGGGAGTAGGCCGAGGAGACACCGAGTCGGGTGATCGCAGGTACTTGCCTTGTCTTTGACTTTCTTGCGCGTGTGTTGTTTGACACCGATATCGCATTCGGTTTATTTCTGATTCGTTTGTTGTTGAGCATGGTCTGTGTACCATTTCGTTGCGCGATGCTGTTTCCGTGTCTATCCCTGGCGGTGTGAGCTTGGTTCTCCCAGGAGGTTTTGTTGGATGGTGTGTTGCGGTTTGGTGAGAATGTCCTGTTAGCGAACTTGATCCGTTTGATGATTTGGGATTTCGATTGCATAGTTGGGATGGATGTGCTGTCCAACTATAGGACCTTCGTGGACTGCTTCCATGGGATTGTGCACTTTAGGCCTTTATCTGACGAGAAGTGGGACTTCTACGACAGGATTCTAGATCGAAGATCCCGTTGATCTCAGCTATGGAGATGTTTAGCTTGTTGTCTTTGGGGAATGATGGCTTTATGATCTACGCGTTGGATGCGTCTTCTTCTTCCCGTGTTCAGCTCAGTGACGTTCCCGTGGTGAAATATTTCCCGGATGTGTTTCCGGAAGAGATTCCTGATTTCCCTCCGAGGTGGGAGATTGACTTCAGCATAGAGCTGGTGCCTGGCACAGCTCCGAGTTCGCGTGCTCCTTATCGTTTGGCTCCTGCGGAGTTGAGAGAACTCAAGGTGCAGTTAGATGATTTGCTGGAGAAAGGTTTTATCCGACCTAGTATGTCACCATGGGGACCGCCCATACTGTTTGTGAAGAAGAAGGATGGCTCAATGCGGATGTGCATTGATTTTCGTCAGTTGAATAAAGTCACTGTCAAGAACAAGTACCCGTTTCCGAGAATCGATGATCTGTTTGATCAGTTACAAGGTTCTGCGGTGTATTCAAAGATTGATCTTCGTTCAGGATACCATCAGCTAAGAATGAGAGAACAAGATGTCGCGAAGACTGCAGTTTAAACAAACCTCTTGTCCTTTCAAGTTTCTGGTAATGCCGTTTGGATTTACTAATGCCCCTGCAGTCTTTATGGATTTGATGAACCGAGTTTTCCACGAGTTTATCGATCAGTTTGTGATCGTGTTCATCGACGACATCTTAGTCTATTCGAAGACTCCTTTGGAGCACAAGGAGCATTTGCGTATTGTCCTTCAGACGCTGAGAGACCAGCAGTTGTATGCAAAGTTTTCCAAGTGCGAGTTCTGGTTGGATCGCGTCGTATTCTTGGGACATGTGATTTCAGCCAAGGGGATTTCTGTGGATCCTAGCAAGGTTGATGTCGTTCTGAACTGGGAACGTCCCAGGAATGTTTCCGAGATTCGCAGTTTCTTGGGTCTGGCTGGCTATTACCATCGCTTCATTGAGGGATTTTCCAGTATGGCAAAGCCTATGACTCAATTAACTCAGAAGGACAAGAGGTTTGTTTGGACTGAGCAGTGCGAGAATGCTTTTCAACTGCTCAAGGAAAAGTTGACTACTGCACCTATGTTGGCTCTGCCGTCCGGAACAGGTGGATTCGTTGTTTGTTCTGACGCGTCGCTAAATGGATTGGGTTGTGTGTTGATGCAAAATGGTCGAGTCATTGCATATGCCTCACGGCAGCTGAAACCGCACGAGACTCGTTACCCAGTCCATGATTTGGAGTTAGCAGCGGTGGTCTTTGCGTTAAAGATCTGTAGTCACTACCTGTATGATGAGCAGTTTGTGGTGTACTCCGACCACAAGAGTTTGCAGTATCGGTTTCGCAGCCTGACTTGAACATGAGACAACGTCGGTGGATGGAGCTGATAAATGACTTTGATTGTGAGATTAAGTACCAGCCTGGGAAGTCGAACGTAGTGGCCGATGCTTTGAGCAGGAAGGCTAGTGAGATGCTTGCGTCGTTGTACATCTCTAAGGATCAGGAGCATCTTAACACTACGGGTTGGAGATTCTACCCGGCTGAGGATTACGTTGTGGTTTCATCGTTCCAATTTCCGGGGAAGGTTGATTGTGCCCAATTTGATTGATTTGAAGGAGGAAATCCTTCGTAAAGCGCACTGTAGCAGACATAGTGTTTATCCTGGTGCACGGAAGATGTACCATGCTTTGAAGCCGCACTTTTGGTGGGCTGGCCTGAAGAGCGACGTGGCTGGTTTCGTTGCTCGTTGTTTGAATTGTCAGATGGTTAAGGCCGAAAGGATGAGACCTGGTGGTCTGTTGCAGAGTTTGGAAGTGCCCCAATGGAATTGGGAGCACATTGCTATGGATTTCGTGACGCATCTGCCTCGTTCCAGCAGAGGATGCGATGCTATTTGGGTGGTTATAGACCGAATGTCGAAGTCTCCACATTTTATTCCCTATGGGATGACCTTCTCGTTGAAGAAGATGGCGAAGCTGTACGTTGATTTTGTTGTTAGACTGCATGGTGTGCCCGTTTCGATTGTTTCCGACCGAGATCCGAGATTTACTTCCAGGTTTTGGAAGAGTTTGCAAACAGCTTTGGGTACCAGATTGGCGATGAGCACCGCGTATCACCCCCAGACAGATGGCCAATCTGAGCGCACTATCCGGACGTTGGAGGATATGTTGCGAGCTGTTGTGTTGGATTTCGGAGGTAGCTGGCAAGACGCGTTGTCTTTGGTTGAGTTTTCGTAAAGTAACAGCTATCAGGTGACGATTGGCATGGCGCCGTTTGAGGCTTTGTATGGCAGAAAGTGCAGATCGCCAGTGTGTTGGGAAGAGGTGGGGGAGAAGCAGCTATCTGCCCCTGACTTTGTGCAGCAAATGAAAGATCACGTGGATCTTATTAGACAGCGGATGAAAGCTGCCCAGGATCGCCAAGCCAGTTATGCGAATAAGAGGCGTCGACCTCTTGAGTTTCAGGTTGGTGATCGTGTATTTCTCAAAGTTTCTCCGTTTCTCAGTGTAATGCGCTTTGGACACAAGGGAAAGTTAGCCCCTCATTACGTCGGACCGTATGAGATTGTTGAGAGGATTGGCCCTTTAGCGTATCGGCTGTTGTTGCCGCCAGAGTTGTCTTCTCTCCATGACGTCTTTCATGTTTCCATGTTGAGGAAGTATGAGCCAGATCCGTCTCATGTGCTTGGAACTGACGAGGTGGAGCTAGATCAGTCGTTGAGTTATCAAGAATATCCTTTGCAGATCCTTGGCAGAAAAGAGAAACAGCTGAGAAATAAGACCATTCCGTTGGTGATGGTGCAGTGGAGCAAACATGGAAGGGAAGAAGCTACTTGGGAGCTGGAAGAAAAGATGCAGCGCGAGTGGCCGCATCTGTTTGAGTAGCTGTTAAGCTAAATTTTCCAGTAGTTTGTAGCTTTTAGTTGTATTTCGTCCCTAGTTGTTGTTAATTGTTTGCTCAGTTATCTTGAATTCTTGGCTTGTGTTTGTTGTGGATCCGGATCCGCCCCCCGGCGAGGCAGCGGAAGAACAAAAGAATAGAGGCCGGGAGACGATCAATACGAAAAACAACAATTCAATAATCGTCATTCATAGGGCGTTCTAAGCGAATACCTTGCTGGCACTTGTGCCTGGCTCCAACCGGAATTACAAGAACCCGGCTCTTCTCGGTATATTGCGGTAGATAATCGCCAATCCGGTCCACGACCAGAACCGAGACTCCTTCGTCAGCCTGCACTAGAAGCACTGACGAATTCTGCACGAACGGAGTCTCCTCGTCGAATCGGCCGGAACGAATTCCGGCGACTCGAGGCGGCGACGGCGGCGGCGGCGTGTGTAGAGAGGAGGGGAGGCGCAATTTAGGTCTAGGGTTTTGTGTCATGTGTTAAGTCTCAAGGTTAAGGCTTAATTAAATAAGCTTAAGTATTGGACTTGGACCGGCCCAACGGGCCCGGGTCCAACGGTGAACATTCAGTTCATCTCCACCACCGAGACTTCATCGTAACTCCGATCACCGATCAGATCGGACCGATCGATTCAGTTTCCGAAACTGAATAATATGATCTGAAAAAACCATTTTTCAGAACCCCAGTGCAAAATGACCGTTTTGCCCCTCAACAGCGGGAAACCTCGGTTTGACCCCTGTTGACTTTCAGGAAGTCGCACTTCCCGAAATCCTCTTCTCGTACTCAACACATTGAGCTGAGTATCCGTGCGAGAATCTCGGATCTAGTACTTGTGTGACCCTCAATGGTTCAGGGATACAGCTAGCCGTGGGCCCACAGCCATTGCGGCTCCGGAATCACAATTCCGGACCTGCCCAACGGATCATGGTAAAGCGTCTAGCAACATCGCCCCATGATCCCCTAGGTATCACTGATAGTGCCTGCAAGAACCAGTCGGTCGTGATTAGCGTACAGTACGGTCCTTTCAATCCATATATCCCGATCAGATCAACGACCATTGGCAAATCGAGAGTCGCTATAGATCCGATAGCTATGCATACATCTTGGAGATCGAATAGTGACATCGCGAGTGTAACTAGGTAAACACATTTACCTAAAACACTTCTAGTACTCTGGCCAGAGATTTATACACTATTATCCCCTCAGATAGCATAGGATATCCACGCATATCTGCGAGCGGTGAATCCTCGACAACGATGCATCGACTCCTACATGCATCGGGGTCTCACACAATCCCGACGCCTTGTGACCCCAAGTGAGTCGGCAAACGGGTCAAAGTGAGACGCCTATCATGTAGAGTCTCAATGACGTTTT